>JAVIAB010000104.1:26748596-26833596 GCA_032433765.1 Megaustenia siamemsis | reverse complement strand
TGTCTTTTAACATGGCCCACAAATCTCATTTGTCTTGTTTGAATTGTATTTAGTAGTTTTTTTTTCATTTTTAGTTGTTTCAAGACTTCATTGTTTATTTTCTTTTCTTTCCATCCAATTCTACCTATACTTCTATATGTCCACAGTTCAAAGGCTTCAATTCTCTTTTCTGTTTTCTTGTCTAATGTCCATGTTTCTACACCATATAGGAATGTTGAGAAGACATAACATTTTACAATTCTTAGTTTTAGCCCTGGTGTTAATTGTTTTGATGTTAGCATATTTTTCATGACATTAAAATTACTTTTTGCCATTCCTATTCTTTTGTTTATTTCTGTTGTACATTTTCCATCACTGGTTATAGTATGTCCAAGGTAGTTATAGTTCTGAACTGTCTCCAGGTCTATTCCTTCAACTTTGATATCCACTTGTGGGTTATGAGTATTTTCTTTGTTTATGATCATAGTTTTAGTCTTTTTGATATTCATATCTAGTCCATATTTTTTGCTTGTTATGTTTATCACATTAAGTAATTGTTGTAGATCTTTAGGATTTTCTGCTAGCAGTACAGTATCATCAGCATATCTCAGGTTATTGATTATCTTTCCATTAATGTTTAGGCCTGGCATCTCTATGATGTTTTTAAAGATTTTTTCAGTGTATAGATTGAACAAGCTTGGTGATAGGATGCATCCCTGTCTTGCTCCTCTTTTTATATCAATGGGTGTAGAGTTCTCTTTGGTATATGTTATTGTTGCTGTTTGCTCCCAGTATAAATTACATATTAGTCTTTGCAAAATATGGCTTCTTGTGTCCAACTATTTTTCCTAAATTCAAATTGCTACTCATCTAATTGAGCATTGATTTTATTGTGAATCCTTCCTTGTATAACTTTTAACAAGATTTTTGTAACATGGCTTAGAAAACTGTCCACTACTGAACGATTATATAACAGAAATCCTGCAGGGAACTAATAAGGAGAATTAATATCTGCGAGGTTAACAGAAGTGGCCCAGGAAAGACAACAGCAGCACCCCCCGATGCGTCACATTATATGTGAATATGATAATATAAAAAATATATATTTTAACCTATATATGTTAAATTACCTGTTAAAAATATAATTCAATTAATTTGTTAATTTGTGTACACGCTTCTGCCAATATAAAAATTATTACATTACGTTTAATATTATAATGATTCTTGTGAACGCGGAATATTAAATATATAATTGTTAGTTTTACTATTTTATGAATGTAAGCATAGGACTCCCATTACAATAACTCTGTTGATAATTTGTAAAATTTTAAGTAAAATTCTAATTATTATAATTCTTACTGTAATTTTTGAATGTTGTTAGACATACGATTCTAATTACTATTATTTTTTTAAAACATTTTATTTACGTTTATACAAGAATCCTAATTACTGTTATTTTTGCTACATTTTATACGATCTTCTAATTACTGTTATATTTTATAGTTTTGCCATGTTTAAATAATATTATAATTATAATATATATATATATATATATATATATATATATATATATATAATACTAGTTTGTAAAAGTTTACATAAGACTATAATACATTATATATATATACTGTACAACAAGACATAATTCCTATTTTATTATTTCAAATAAGCTTTCAACGGTTCTCATGTCTGGTGAAGTTGTCCTTAGATAAAAACTGATTTAAAATTCTTTCAGAAGATCTTACAGCAGAAGGGGATCTGATCATCAGAAGAACCCCCAACAAGCAGTTATTTTGGCTCTTTTGCGTACTATAAAAAATGAACAAACAACAATTTTTGAAAACTTTCTAAATCAAACAAAATTTATGGGAGAACCTCCAGATATTGTTGAGATTATCAAAAACTATTCCGGGTTTATTTATTCTGTTCTTAACACCGTCAATGGTTCCCACATCTGGTGTTACTCTTTTTATCGAATGCATGTTTATGTCTTTAGACAACATTTAATTTTAACAGCAGACAAGAGGTGGACAGCCCTTGGTTTTTGTAGGCAACCCAGAATCGACCCGCCTAGCTATTTGGACCAGTCATTGTGCTTGATTTGAAAATGACTATACAGTTGGTTATAATGAGATAAAAAGAAATGCATAAAAGCTGGGAATTGATTAGTTAACTGGCCCAAATCTAGACAACATACTACGCATTGCTGTTCGTCTAATGCCACCAATCATGGACAACCTCCTGCGTGAAGTTCAAGCACAACCTTCTCATTCCCCACTAGTTACGGACGTTCGGAAAACTTGCGTCCGATTCCTGCTGGAAGCAGTTTGTGAATTGTACATCGTTTATTTGGAAAACAAGATACATCCTTCTGTCCATCTAGCCGCTGGCAGACATGGGTACTAGGGTTCAATGCTCTTGGAAGGTGAAGAATGACCCCTCGCTCGTGAGTTACGATGCTTGAGTTGAAACTAGACAGTAGTCTCCGAATACTTCTGGACAGACCTATGTGCATATATCGGTTTAAAAAAAAGCCTGCGCGCTAATGCGCCGGTTCAAGTCCTTTACCTTTTTTCTTTCTCATTAAACCGGTAAGCTCTCTATTTATAATTTATCGTTGAGTTTGTCCCCTCCTCCTTTTTCTACCACACCCCTCTCCCTTTCATTCCACTCTCTTTTCTGTCTTCCACTTTCCATCACTAACAAGTTGTTTACATTACGGTAGCTTGTGAATGTAAATTAAGTCATTGATATAATGGCTTGAATGGTGAAGAATAATGGCTTCATTAGGCGATGGTTTCTGGCGCTCGGCGTCTCTATATTTTTCAGCTCTGGCCATGGTCGCCTTTATAGCTTACATATCTGGCTCTCAACGTCTTTATAGTTTTTATATCTGGCTCTCGACGTCTTTATAGTTTTATATCTGGCCCTCGTCGTCTTTATAGTTTTCAGATCGGGCCATCGGCGTCTTTATAGTTTTTATATCTGGCTCTCGATGTCTTATTTTTAAGATCTGGCCCTCGACGTCTTTATAGTTTTCAGATCTGGCCCTCGACGTCTTTATATTTTTCCGATCTGACCATCGGCGTCTTTATATTTTTCAGATCTGGCCCTCGATGTCTTTATATTTTTCAGATCTGGCCCTCGATGTCTTTATATTTTTCAGATCTGGCCCTCGATGTCTTTATATTTTTCAGATCTGGCCCTCGGCGTCTTTATATTTATCAAATCTGGTCCTCGATGTCTTTATATTTATCAGATCTGGCCCTCGATGTCTTTATATTTATCAGATCTGGCCCTCGATGTCTTTATATTTATCAGATCTGGCCCTCGATGTCTTTATATTTATCAGATCTGGCCCTCGATGTCTTTATACTTTTCAGATCTGGCCCTCGGCGTCTTTACATTTCTCAGATCTGACTGTCAGAAAATAAAGGGCTGTCCAGATCTGCTGTAGACAGTTGACAAAGATTAAAATGAAGATGGGTTGATAATGTTGTTGATAATGTTGTTGATAATGTTGTTGATAATGTTGTTGATGTGTTGGTCTACACACACTGCCTGAAAACTCCTCTGGTCACTGCCTATTGCAATATTGGTAATTATTATGTATAATATATAATGGCAAATATCATTACCCTAATATAATGTATTCACAATAATTGTTCAATATGTAGAAGCATTAAAAGATGTATTTTGTACACGCGTTTTGTGTGTGTGATAAAATTGTATCATTCATTTAAGTAGAAGTAGAACAATTTATTGTTAATGGTGCATGGGAAGTATATGATTCAGGGAGCATGCCCATATGTATGTCAGTGTAGAATGATAAACACATACTCATGTCGAGTGACAACATATATACAATGGTATTACGAATGGCAAGGAAATAAAAATACAGAATGGCAAAATATTTTAATTCATCATTTCACACACGGCTGGCGTAGGCGATCATGTCCTTCCACGATTCCCTATTTAGAGTTTTAAAAAAAAGTAAAGCACGTATATACGGCAAGTGGCGTATATTCATAATATATTGTTTGCTTGTTGTTTGGGTCATCATCACTGCACACCGGGCAGTTTCATAGGTACTCCTATAGCACACCTAGGATCTCGAGATAATCCGAGGAGATTTCTGGCCAATGTGCACCAACTCCGTCGTACGGTGTGATCCACGGTGTGGGTAGATTTGTACTGACAATTTTGCCCGGGCGACAGCCATATTTATGTGGCCTACTCTTTTCGATTTTAACTGCAAATGGATCTTTGCACTCGGGACCTCCCGAGAGGGCTAGACATCGGATCTCACTAGCCAAGAGATCAGTGGAGGGTAGTCTCATAAAGAAACCACGAATTAATTTTTTTTCTATTTTCCACAAAGTAAAGCACCAAAAAATAATCACAATTTTAGAAAGCATAAACGTAGACAGCAAAGCTCTAAGAATAATAAAGAACATGTACCGGCAACAAACAGCAGCCATAAGAACTGGAAACCAATTGGGAATGTTTCAACAAATAAAACAGGGTGTTAGACAAGGTTGTGTGCTGTCACCAGATTTGTTTAATATTTATAGTGAGATTATTTTAAAATCCATAAGGGCCATGTCTGGAATAACAATCGGTGGTCATAATATAAACAATCTAAGGTATGCTGGTGATACAGTCTTAATCGCTAAGAGCAAAATTGAGTTACAAGAAAAGCATGATAAGAAATGTGGAGGCATGGTTTGTATGCAAGAAATGGTTAGAGTCATTGCAGATGTCAAATATACGTCATGGAATACGTATATGAGTCACTTTTGTCTACGTCCCAGGACAGGCGGGAGTACGGAGAAATGAAAGAGCGGACAGGCTGGCTAGCTGTTCTGTCGTTGAGGACGGTCAAACAATGGATCGGGCGGAAATCATCAATGCCCTCCGAGATGTGGAAAAGCCTGACTTATTCTTGTGTTCTTTTGTTCATTATTCTTTTGTTGATTTATTCTTGTGTTTTTGTGTTCTTTTTTATTTTGTTGATTTATTCTTGTGTTCTTTTGTTCTTTTGTTGATTTATTATTGTGTTCTTTTGCTCTGTATTCTTTTGTTGATTTATTCTTGTGTTCTTTTGTTAATTATTCTTTTGTCTTTAATTTTGTTGTTGGTTTGTTCTTGTATTCTTTTGTTCTTTGTTCTTTTGTTGGTTTAATCTTGTGTTCTTTTGTTCTTTATTCTTTTGTTGATTTATTCTTGTGTTCTTTTGTTCTTTATTATTATGTTTTTTACTCTTTTTTTGGTTTATTTTGTGTTCTTTTGTTCTTTATTCTTTTGTTGATTTATTGTTGTGTTCTTTTGTTCTTTATTATTATGTTTTTTACTCTTTTTTTGGTTTATTTTGTGTTCTTTTGTTCTTTATTCTTTTGTTGATTTATTGTTGTGTTCTTTTGTTCTTTATTCTTTTGTTAATTTATTGTTGTGTTCTTTTGTTCTTTATTATTATGTTTTTTACTCTTTTTTTGGTTTATTTTGTGTTCTTTTGTTCTTTATTCTTTTGTTGATTTATTCTTGTGTTCTTTTGTTCTTTATTCTTTTGTTGATTTATTGTTGTGTTCTTTTGTTCTTTATTATTATGTTTTTTACTCTTTTTTTGGTTTATTTTGTGTTCTTTTGTTCTTTATTCTTTTGTTGATTTATTGTTGTGTTCTTTTGTTCTTTATTATTATGTTTTTTTACTCTTTTTTTGGTTTATTCTTGTGTTCTTTTGTTCTTTATTCTTTTGTTGATTTATTGTTGTGTTCTTTTGTTCTTTATTATTATGTTTTTTTACTCTTTTTTTGGTTTATTTTGTGTTCTTTTGTTCTTTATTCTTTTGTTGATTTATTGTTGTGTTCTTTTGTTCTTTATTATTATGTTTTTTTACTCTTTTTTTGGTTTATTCTTGTGTTCTTTTGTTCTTTATTCTTTTGTTGATTTATTGTTGTGTTCTTTTGTTCTTTATTATTATGTTTTTTTTACTCTTTTTTTGTTTATTTTGTGTTCTTTTGTTCTTTGTTCTTTTGTTGATTTATTCTTGTGTTCTTTTGTTCATTATTCTTTTGTCTTTATTTTGTTGTTGGTTTGTTCTTGTATTCTTTTGTTCTTTGTTCTTTTGTTGGTTTATTCTTGTGTTCTTTTGTTCTTTATTCTTATGTTTTTACTCTTTTGTTGGTTTATTTTTGTGTTCTTTTGTGTTCTTTTGTTCTTTGTTCTTTTGTTGGTTTATTCTTGTGTTCTTTTGTTCTTTATTCTTATGTTTTTTACTCTTTTGTTGGTTTATTTTTGTGTTCTTATATTCTTTATTCTTGTTTTAGAAGTTCTGAAGAACTCTTGGTATTTGAAAATAAGAAATGACCACCTCTATACCGGCCCTAGCTACAAATTCACAAGACACCATTTTTAGTTTGTGAGATAATGTGAAACAGACTTTGTTGATTCTCTCCAAATATCTTCGTCAGTGATCTACTGCCACGCGTTGTTCTGTTATCTCTCAACGAGAGCAGGAGAAGAACATGAATTGGTGGATGTTTCCGATTGATCAATAATTGTAGTTGATTAGATTCACAAGATTAAAAGGGTCTTGTAGACTTCTTCAGGATACATTCAAGACGTAGGGGCTTCCATTTTTATAATTACCAATTCAATATGTAGATTTAATAGAAGTAGATTATTTTAAAATGATTACCAATGCAGTAAGTAGATTTAATAAAATTAGTTTTTTTAAAAATAATTACCAGTGCAGTAAGTAGATTTAATAAAGTAGATTTTTTAAAAATAATTACCAGTGCAGTAGGTGATTTAATAAAAGTCGATTTTTTTCAGTTGATGAGTTTTTGTAGACTCATCGAATTACCAATTTGGTATTTTTTCTCAAGTTACAAATGGACAGCGTAAATATGCACAAAATATCATTGCAATATGTAAGTATGGTTAAACTATCATTGCAATATGTAAGTATGCTCAAACTATCATTGCAATATGTAAGTATGGTTCTATCTATCTTTCGTTCGCCTGAAGCATTGTCTATATCTGCAATGTCGTTTCCTGTATAAATACTGTCTTTGTAATTCTTGCAGTGGCATATAGTTTTGTCTGTAGTGTTGTATCTATGGGCAATGGATTTTCCTCAGTCTACTATATTCAGTGCAGTCTTGAAGTATGTCAGTCTGCTGTCCACATGTACAAGTAGTTGAGGTGCATCTTGAATTTGTATACATGTGACTATGGAGTCGATTGTGTCCTGTTCTGAGATAATGATAACTTGTTCATATCTATTCATATTATAAAAGGCATATGGGGCTTGTGGTCCTCTGATTGATTTGATTATCTGTTCTTATGATGTATGTAACAGGTGTATCTAGTAAGTATGGTTAAACTATCATTGCAATATGTAAGTATGCTCAAACTATCATTGCAATATGTAAGTATGCTCAAACTATCATTGCAATATGTAAGTATGCTCAAACTATCATTGCAATATGTAAGTATGCTCAAACTATCATTGCAATATGTAAGTATGCTCAAACTATCATTGCAATATGTAAGTATGCTCAAACTATCATTGCAATATGTAAGTATGCTCAAACTATCATTGCAATATGTAAGTATGCTCAAACTATCATTGCAATATGTAAGTATGCTCAAATTAACATTGCAATATGTAAGTATGCTCAAACTATCATTGCAATATGTAAGTATGCTCAAACTATCATTGCAATATGTAAGTATGCTCAAATTAACATTGCAATATGTAAGTATGCTCAAATTAACATTGCAATATGTGAGTATCCTCAAACTGTCATTGCAATATGTAGGCATACTCAGACACCAATAGAATATTACGTATCCGCGGCCTATCAGTGGGACCTGTATGCGTTCTCAGACTATCAAAGAAGAATGTAACCATGCTCGGAATCACAATGGGGTATATAGCTCTCCTAAGACTACAAATGATATAACCACACACTGTTCAGATTATCAATAGAGTATGAAGGCAATCTCATACTATCAACGATATCACAATAAACCATCATACTATCAACGATATCACAATAAACCATCAGACTATCAATGATATCACAATAAACCATCAGACTATCAATGATATCACAATAAACCATCAGACTATCAACGATATCACAATAAACCATCAGACTATCAATGATATCACAATAAACCATCAGACTATCAACGATATCACAATAAACCATCAGACTATCAACGATATCACAATAAACCATCAGACTATCAATGATATCACAATAAACCATCAGACTATCAACGATATCACAATAAACCATCAGACTATCAACGATATCACAATAAACCATCAGACTATCAATGATATCACAATAAACCATCAGACTATCAACGATATCACAATAAACCATCAGACTATCAACGATATCACAATAAACCATCAGACTATCAACGATATCACAATAAACCATCAGACTATCAACGATATCACAATAAACCATCAGACTATCAACGATATCACAATAAACCATCAGACTATCAACGATATCACAATAAACCATCATACTATCAACGATATCACAATAAACCATCACACTATCAATGATATCACAATAAACCACCATTCTATCAACGATATCACAAAAAGCCTTCATTCTGTCAACGATGTACACAATAAACCATCAGACTATCAACGATATCTCTATAAACCATCACACTATCAACGATATCTCTATAAACCATCACACTATCAACGATATCTCTATAAACCATCACACTGTCAACGATATCTCTATAAACCATCACACTATCAACAATATCACAATAAACCATCACACTATCAGCGATATCTCTATAAACCATCACACTATCAACGATATCACAATAAACCATCACACTATCAACGATATCACAATAAACCATCATACTATCAACGATATCTCTATAAACCATCACACTATCAACGATATTTCTATAAACCATCACACTATCAACGAAATCACAATAAACCATCATACTATCAACGATATCACAATAAACCATCAGACTATCAACGATATCACAATAAACCATCACACTATCAATGATATCACAATAAACCATCAGACTATCAATGATATCACAATAAACCATCATACTATCAACGATATCACAATAAACCATCACACTATCAATGATATCACAATAAACCACCATTCTATCAACGATATCACAAAAAGCCTTCATTCTGTCAACGATGTACACAATAAACCACCACACTATCAACGATATCTCTATAAACCATCACACTATCAACGATATCTCTATAAACCATCACACTATCAACGATATCTCTATAAACCATCACACTATCAACGATATCACAATAAACTATCACACTATCAACGATATCTCTATAAACCATCACACTATCAACGATATCTCTATAAACCATCACACTATCAACGATATCTCTATAAACCATCACACTATCAACGATATCTCTATAAACCATCACACTATCAACGATATCTCTATAAACCATCACACTATCAACGATATCTCTATAAACCATCACACTATCAACAATATCACAATAAACCATCACACTATCAGCGATATTTCTATAAACCATCACACTATCAACGATATCACAATAAACTATCACACTATCAACGATATCTCTATAAACCATCACACTATCAACGATATCTCTATAAACCATCACACTATCAACGATATCTCTATAAACCATCACACTATCAACGATATCTCTATAAACCATCACACTATCAACGATATTTCTATAAACCACCACCCTATCAACGATATTTCTATAAACCATCATAGTATCAACGATATTTCTATAAACCATCACACTATCAACGATATTTCTATAAACCAACACACTATCACCGATATCTCTATAAACCATCATACTTTTAATGGAATAAGTAGAAATTCTTAGACGGCTGTTAAGTCTGTAAACTTTCATCAAAGTACAATTAATGAGGTTTGTAACTTTCATTAAACTACAACCAATGAGGTTTGTAACTTTAATTACATTACAAGTAATGAGGTTTGTAACTTTCATAAAGTACAACTAATGAGGTTTGTAACTTTCATTAAACTATACAACTAATGAGGCTTGTAACTTTAATTAAATTACAACTAATGAGGTTTATAACTTTCATCAAAGTACAACTAATGAGATTTGTAACTTTCATTAAACTACAACTAATGAGATTTGTAGCTTTCATTAAACTACAACTAATGAGGTTTGTAACTTTCATCAAAGTACAACTAATGAGATTTGTAACTTTCATTAAACTACAACTAATGAGATTTGTAACTTTCATTAAACTACAACTAATGAGGTCTGTAACTTTCATCAAAGTACAACTAATGAAGTTTGTAACTTTCATTAAACTACAACTAATGAGGTCTGTAACTCGCATTAAACTACAACTAGTGAGATCTGTAACTTTCAATAAACTACAACTAATGAGGTTTGTAACATTCAACAAACTACAACTAATGAGGTCACTTCCGTTTCCAAGATGGAGGAACGAAATTCATGTTCTCTCGATTGTTGCAGAAAATGCATTTGGGGACTGATTAATTTCGGCTCTCCAATGCAATTTTCTGCGTTAAAGCAAAATGATGTTCTATTTAACAAATCTGCGCCGATAAAGCGGAGTCGTACACACGGCAATATTCCATTTTGACATGTCAAGTGTTGTGAATGCGACCTTCCACCGTTTAAAGTTGATATGCGGTTTACGTCACATTGCTGCTGTTCATAACCGTTGTTGGAAATGTTTTACGCAAGTTATTTACATGTTACAACACATTAATGCGGACTGCTCCGTCAAGTCAACTGAAGTTTTTTTCTCTTTAAGGAATTTGCACCGTGTTCCGTTCGCTGTAGGCTGCATTCACTTGAGTAATCGGAAATCAATGGGCGCAGCCAATGTTGTGTGTGCAACGTCATCATAATGGCTCATCGTATATCCATAGACCGTCCATACGCTAATCTTACGGTCTGTTATTTGATGTGCGACGGGGATAATCCGACGACTTACTGTGTATTATATCTTCGGAATTGGAATCAAGCACGATGTCCTAACATCATCAAACGCTATACATTTTAAAAAATATGACGATCATCATTTTCAGGAGGACGTAGACTTCCGGTCAATATGGTGGATAAGCGGCAGAAACCATTGAAGGCCATGTTTGAAAAGTGTTCCTTGTCGCAGTTTCCTCATATTCCAAATCCGGTTTGTTGCAGGAGCTACTGAGTTAAGTGCTCTGTGCACACCGTGAGCTGTGTGTCTCATCTGTTTTGATCATGTTTCGATACTCCCTTTGTTTACGATGAATGATGTTATTGTATGACAAGGAACAGTTGGCTGTGTTCACTTTCTGTGCGGTTTCGCCTTATGTCTTTTGGCGTGTGCTGATACTGCTATAATGGGGACTACAGTTACCTTTCTTTGTTTGGGAGATGAGTTAGTAATTCGGATGATTCCACTGGCACGGAGGTTGAGCAATTATGGATTTTAATTCGTTTGCAGTGATACCGGGGCCTTCCATAACCATAACCATAACGAGGTCTGTAACTTTAATCAAACTACAACTAATGAGGCCTGTAACTTTCATCAAACTACAACTAATGAGGCCTGTAACTTTCATCAAACTACAATAATGAGGCCTGTAACTTTCATTAAACTACAACTAATGAGGTATGTAACTTTCATTAAACTACAACTAATGAGGTCTGTAACTTTCATTAAAATACAACTAATGAGGTCTGTAACTTTCATTAAACTACAACTAATGAGGTCTGTAAATTTCATTAAACTACAACTAATGAGATCTGTAACTTTCATTAAACTACAACTAATGATGTCTGTAACTTTCATTAAACTACATCTAATGAGGTCTGTAACTTTCATTAAACTACAACTAATGAGGTCTGTAACTTTCATTAAACTACAACTAATGAGGTCTGTAAATTTAATTAAACTACAACTAGTGAGGTCTGTAACTTTCATTAAACTACAACTAGTGAGGTCTGTAACTTTCATTAAACTACAACTAGTGAGGTCTGTAATATTCATTAAACTACATCTAATGAGGTCTGTAACTTTCAATATAACTACAACTAATGAGGTTTGTAACTTTCAATAAACTACAACTAATGAGGTCTGTAACTTTCATTAAACTACAACTGAGATATGCAGCCGTTGCCAGCCAACATAAAGATTATACGGTATCATAAACCTATCACAAGAGCGACTGTGATTTATGGTTTACCAAATGAGCTAATTACACGGAAAGCTTAAGATTCTACCGAATCATTATTGAGGACATTGATTTTACAATAAAGCATAAATGACGTTTTGTGTAATCGTACATTGGAATCAATCTTTTACTTGGTGAGTTAAACGGACAGGGAGTTGATATCTGGTAAGTGTGGATGCTGATAACATGGAGTTGATATCTAGTTTGTGCGTAGGTTTATAACTATCTTTCTTTCTTTACGACAAACATTACCATTGCTGGTGTATGTCGGGAGGTTCACGACAGGACCAGAGGGAAAAAAGGCCTTTTGGTTAAAGCAGTCGCCACGACGTGTGAGACTCATGATTTTTATTTCACCTCCGATAGAAAAAATCCTTTCTGTCTACCGCGGGTTTGGAAACCTATACCTCGACTTGTCAACCAGTTAAACAGTGGTTTTAGCTGCACGGCTTTTCGTGGCAAGGCGCTGTGCCACTGAGTACGGGTTCGATCCTGCCTTGGTCCATATTTTTTTCTGTTGTTGATTATTTGTCATTTTTTCCGAGTGCTGTAAACATACCTCTTCCTCTGAATTGATTCACTGATTATCGCCTCGGAAGTTTCCCTCTATAATAATATTTATTTATTATTATTTGTCTCCAGTCTAAACCACTGGAAACTACTATTCGTGCTGTTTCGTCCTAAATGTTTGTCTGCAGCGCAAGTATTCAGCCCTACCCTATCCGGGAGATACTTGTCTTAACAGAAAAAATATTTCCGAGCTGTGATCGCAGCCTTATGCTATAGTCATAGGAAAGCCTTCGCGAAAGGACTTTGCCTACGAAGCTAATTTTTTAGTTAGCTGAGTGGCAGAGTTCCTAAGCGTTTGGCTTTTCGTGGCAAGGCGCTGTGCCACTGAGTACGGGTTCGATCCTGCCTTGGTCCATATTTTTTTCTGTTGTTGATTATTTGTCATTTTTCCGAGTGCTGTAAACATACCTCTTCCTCTGAATTGATTCACGGCCACGCGTACCTCGGCTCATACCAGGGATTTGATATCTGGTAAGTGTGGGTGTTGATAACAGGGATTTGATATCTGGTAAGTGTGGGTGTTGATAACAGGGATTTGATATCTGGTAAGTGTGGGTGTTGATAACAGGGATTTGATATCTGGTAAGTGTGGGTGTTGATAACAGGGATTTGATATCTGGTAAGTGTGGGTGTTGATAACAGGGATTTGATATCTGATAAGGGTGGGTGTTGATAACAGGGATTTGATATCTGATAAATATGGGTGTTGATAACAGGGATTTGATATCTGATAAGTGTGGGTGTTGATAAAAGGGATTTGCTATCTGATAAGTGTGGGTGTTGATAACAGCGATTTGATATCTGATAAGTGTGGGTGTTGATAACAGGGATTTGATATCTTGTAAATGTGAGTGTTGATAACAAGGATTTGATATATGATAAGTGTGAGTGTTGATAACAGGGATTTGATATCTGGTAAGTGTGTGTTGATAACAGGGATTTGATATCTGGTAAGTGTGGATGTTGATAACAGGGATTTGATATCTGGTAAGTGTGAGTGTTGATAACAGGGATTTGATATCTGGTAAGTGTGAATGTTGATATCAGGGATTGATATCTGGTAAGTGTGGATGTTGATATCAAGGATTTGATATATGGTAAGTGTGGATGTTGATAACAAGGAGTTGATATCTGGTAAGTGTGGATGTTGATAACATGGTTTTGATATCTGGTAAGTGTAGATGTTGATAGAAGGGGGTTGATATCTGCTAGGTGAGGATGTTGATAAAAGGGGATTGATATATGGTAGGTGAGGATGTTGATAACATGGTTTTGATATCTGGTAAGTGTGGATGTTGATAACAGGAAGTTGATATCTGGTAAGTGTAGATGTAGATAACATGGTTTTGATATCTGGTAAGTGTGAATGTTGATAAAAGGGGTTGATATCTGGTAGGTGAGGATGTTGATAAAAGGGGGTTGATATATGGTAGGTGAGGATGTTGATAAAAGGGGGTTGATATATGGTAGGTGAGGATGTTGATAACAGGGTTTTGATATCTGGTAAGTGTAGATGTTGATAAAAGGGGGTTGATATCTGCTAGGTGAGGATGTTGATAAAAGGGGATTAATATATGGTAGGTGAGGATGTTGATAACATGGTTTTGATATCTGGTAAGTGTGGATGTTGATAACAGGAAGTTGATATCTGGTAAGTGTGGATGTAGATAACATGGTTTTGATATCTGGTAAGTGTGAATGTTGATAAACGTGGTTGATATTTGGTAAGTGTGGATGTTGATAAACGTGGTTGATATTTGGTAAGTGTAGATGTTGATAAAAGGGGGTTGATATCTGCTAGGTGAGGATGTTGATAAAAGGGGATTAATATATGGTAGGTGTGAATGTTGATAAAAGGGGTTTGATATCTGGTAAGTGTGAATGTTGATAAAAGGGGTTTGATATCTGGTAAGTGCGGATGTTGATAACGTGAATGTACGAGTTGTCAGTGTCACATATCTTGTTTCTGTACAGTCAGCTAAATGAATTATCATTATTATCATCATCACCATTCTCATCATCACCCCCATCACATTCATCACCTTCATCATCACCACCACCATCATTAGTATTATCATCATAGTTATCGTCATCACCACTATCATTATTATCACCACTACCACTGCAATCATCATCATCATCACTATCGTCATCATCATCATCGTCAACACCATCACCACGACCATTATCAGCATCATTACCATTATCATCATCATCAACACTATCATTATCACCATTATTATCATAGACTATTATCATCATCATCATCATCATCACCGCCATCACCATTGTCACCATTATCACCACCACTATCGTCAACCTTCATCATTGTCACATCAACGTCATCACCATCATCATCATCACCATTATCATCATCACCATTATCATCATCACCATCATCATTGTCACTATTATCACCACCATCATCATCATCACCATCACCATTATCACCACCATCATCATCACCATAATTATCACCATTATCACCACCACTATCGTCAACCTTCATTATTGTCACCATCATCACCACCATCATCATCACCATAATTATAACCCTTATCACCACCACTATCGTCAACCTTCATTATTGTCACCATCATCACCACCATCATCATCACCATAATTATCACCATTATCACCACCATCATCACCACCATCATCACCATAATTATCATCATCATCATCACCATCACCATCATCACCATCACCATTATCACCACCATTATCCCCACCATGATCATCACCATAATTATCACCATTATCACACCACTATCGTCAACCTTCATCATTGTCACCATTATCACCTCCATTATCACCACCATCATCATCACCATAATTATCACCACCATCACCACCACCACTACTATCATCATAACGACTAAAGTCGAGGTGATCAGAAAGAAAGAAATCTCCACACCCGTTTCAACCCGGACCTCACTAGCCAACAGCAAACACCCTAACCATTCACCCTCCCTTCCCTTTAACACCAAATGACTAAAAATAGACCAAACACGAATACAGCATGTTTATGTTGTTAGCTTTGCCTGTTTGCTCTTACACATCCAGACATCATGAGTTCGACAACCATCTTGGCTGTGATCACAGCCGTTGTCATGGCAACGCACGTAGGTCTGACGTTATCAGAAGTATTTACGTCATCGTTTAAAATTCAGAGCATGATCGAGAACGAGGCGAGTCTCCTGAATGAACTAAATGACTTCATCATCGATCATCGTGAGTGGTTGGAGGAGCTGTCCAGGTGAGGGATATCATTGTGTGCAGGTGTGTCCAGGTGTGACTCAGGTGTAGATCAATGAATCTGTTGTTTATTTGTCATTTTTTCTGAGTGCTGTAATACGAACCTCTTCCTCCTATGATTCCCTGAATTATCGCCTCGGTCGTCCAATAAATGTTTGTCTGCAACACAAGTATTCAGCCCTACTGGGAGATACTTGCCTTAATAGGAAAGTACAGAAATACAATTTATTCCCGAGCTGTGATCGTAACCCTATGATATAGTCATGAGAACACCTGCGCGAAAGACATCGTCCACGATAGCTATTTTTTTAGTTAGCTGAGTGGCAGTGTTCTCTAGCGTTCAGCTTCTCGTGGCAAGGCGCAGTGCCATGGAATACGGGTTAGATCCTGATTCGGACCATATATTGTTCTTTGCTTTTTTCTGTTGTTTATTTGTCAATTTTTTCTGAGTGCTGCAGTACCTCTTCCTCCTATGATTCCCTGTAGATGAATGAGCATGCGTGGTTGAGTATCTGTTATCTCATGTTAGAACCAACAAAAGTGCATTCCGAAGGAGATTTGACCTTCACAGAATCCTGAGAACCTTCGAGGAGAACTATGTTTTTGCTCCATGTCATCATCATCATTATGTGCTATACCGGTTGGCGTAGGCTATTACGTCCTTTCACAATCTTCTATCCATAGTGTATCGCATCAGTTCTGTTGTTGACTGTTTTCCATGCCATGACACCAAGCTATCCAGTATTTTCTCTCCTTGTCGTCCGCGATCTCTCTTTCCTTTTATCTTGCCAGTTGTAACCAAGTATACCAACTTTCCTCTTCTCATGATGTGCCCGAAAAATATTGATTGTTTCTTTCTGATTTTTAGGAGCTCCCTTTTTGTGTTGGCCTCTTTGAGAATATCCTCATTGGTCTTCTTAAGCTGTCCAGAAAACTTCCAACGTTCTTCTGAGATATCCCATCTCTATGGTCTCTAATAGTCTTTTCATTTGTTTGTTTTTTATGTCCATGATTCACTACCATAGGTCAGAATTCACTCTAAATTGGCTCTCACGTTTTTGACATATACTTGATGCGTTTGACGTTTTTCATTTTCAGAAACTCTATTTTGATCTGAGCTATTCTGCTTTTTATTTTGCTATATTGCTAAATATACAAATATCAATTAGATACAACAAATTAAAATGAGAAATTGTAATAGATGTGATCTTAACCAAGAACATATTTTTTTGATAATCGTATATTTACCATTTCCGTACACTATTTATTGACCAGATTCTATACAGACAGGCTGGAGTTCTTCAAAGAGAAGACATATAAAGACGATCCAGCACATCCAAATGCAGCCTTCAAAGCTCTCAAGGGGTTCGAGCTCCAGTACAGATCAGTTTTGTTAGACCATTTCGGTACAGTCTGTGTGTTTGTTCTTTACAGTTAAGCTGTTTAGTGCCATTTTATGTTTATGTTGCTTACTTTGTTGTTAAATGTTGTTTTATAACAGGCCGTAGAGTTTTTGCTTTAAAAGATCTTTGTAACAACAAACGGTGCAGGCTTTGTTATTAAAGATCTTTGTAACAACAAACTGGGAAGGCTTTGTTATTAAAGATCTTTGTAACAACAAACTGGGAAGGCTTTGTTATTAAAGATCTTTGTAACAACAAACTGGGAAGGCTTTGTTATTAAAGATCTTTGTAACAACAAACTGGGAAGGCTTTGTTATTAAAGATCTTTGTAACAACAAACTGGGAATGCTTTGTTATTAAAGATCTTTGTAACAATAAACGGTGCAGACTTTGTTATTAAAGATCTTTGTAACAACAAACTGGGCAGGCTTTGTTAATAAAGATCTGTGTAACAACAAACGCTGCAGGCTTTGGTATTAAAGATCTTGGTAACGAAAGGTACAATCTATGTTTTTTTTAAAGAACTTTGTAACCAACCTTAAAATCTTTGTTTTTAAACAACTTTCAAACATACTGTGCAGTCTTTGTTATTGAAGAACTTTGTAACAAATGTTACAATTTTTGGATTTTAAAGAGCTGTGTAACAAAATGTAGTCATTGTTGTTAAAAAAAACAACTTTGTAACAAAAGGTAGTCTCTGTTTCATGAAATAACTTTGTAAACAACCTTTTGGAATTGTGTGTCTCTCCGTAGCCTATTATCGGTTACAGAACAATAAACATTTTTGAAAAATAAAATTTATGCTCAGAAAAGTCAACACAAAGGCTGTACGACGTTGTGGCCCGGCAATAGTCATTACATTTTTATTGAGTTATTGAGTTATTTGCGGGTCATCATCACTGCACTCCGAACATGTCCATAGGTGCTCAGATCCCCTCCTCAGCAAGTCTTGAAGTGTCCAGCGACTGACGACTCCAGTTTTATGTTGGTTGATAAGTCTTCTTACACGGCCACTAAGTTTCTCATTTTTGGCTGTGCCCAACTTAACTCCCATTTCCATCATCCGAAGAAGTAACGTGGTTCTATGGTGGTCGAAGTCCTGTGCTCTTCCCACATCTCGGAGGGATTTAATGATGTCGCCCGATCCCTTGGTTGACCGTCCTCAACGTCAGCGCAGCTAGCCAACCTGTCCGCACTTTCATTTCCCCGTACTCCCAAACGTCCAAGGACATAGACAAAAGGTGAACGTACGTATTTTTTACTTCTGCAATGACTCTAACCATTGCATGCGTACAGAGCCCGCCTCCACTTTTTTATCATGCTCATCGAATCACTCAGTTTACATGCGTGGGTGTAGTCTTGTGACTCTAGCCATTTGAATGCCTTGGTCACTGCCATCACCTCCATTGTCATGATACTCGTGGTCATGACGTATGCACCACTGTCTTCTTTGACTATTCTGCCTGCCGAGCGTGCTGTAAATGCCCATGCACTTCTTTAGTGTCGTATTACAAATCCATCTGTATAGATGACTGCATCTTTTTCATCGGTGTTATCGCAGATGAGACCGTTGACCTCCGCATTGACCACGACTGAGTTCTGTTCCCTACTTTTCCTGTCGTGTGTGACAATACACGAGAATGTCCCCTTGAATGACATAGGCACAGGTAAACCCACTCCTCGCCAACGTTGATATTGGTAAGCCCACAGACCTGTTTGATGACATCTTCTGCTCGGCCCACCCATGATTTGTCTCTTTTGATTACATTATAGGACATGCCTTATTTTGCAACCCCCACTGAATGAAACAAATGGGGTGGCCAAATCTATTTAGACAAGACAGATGGAAGCAGAGATGAAGAAGATGTGGAAAACATAGAGACATTTTAAGAGAATGGTATTAAAACTGGACGGTTTAGAAAGTATGTGTTGTAAAACAGTGGCGGGGAAAACAGTCAACAAAATAATTTATACCAGGCACTTTGGATAGAAAATTGTGAAAGGACATGATCGCTTACGCCAAAAAGTATGGCACAAGATGATAATGTTATCGACAGGAAGTATCTAAACAACTTCTGATATGTGTCGCATACAAGTGTTGGTTAATATAAATACGAAATCGACTATTTACGAATAAACTATTCAACCGTGTCCCTTAAAACCGATGTGTTGGTTAATGGTCCGTTAGACCTTTATTCGTTTTTAATGAGGGCCCACGGTGAAGGGACGTTTGAAAACCTCTGACCTAATAGATTATGTTAAACCCTTAGTAGATCACAAGTCTGTTGAGAAAAAAATCGTGTTACCATGCATGGTTTTATAATACCTGATGTTACAATAGCTGACGTTACAATACCTGTTGTTACAATACATGATGTTACAATAGCTGATGTTACAATACATGATGTTACATTACCTGATGTTACAATACATGATGTTACAATAGCTGATGTTACAATACCTGATGTTACAATACCTGATGTTACAATGCATTATGTTTCAATAACTAATGTTACAATACCTGATGTTACAATACCTGATGTTACAATACAAGCTGTTACAATACATGATGCTACAATACCTGATATTACAATGCATTATGTTACAATACCTAATGTGTTCCCATTGCTTGGACAGATAAACACACTTGTTGATGTGATCTCTCCTATTCTCTTCTGACAAATACAGGTTCTTTCTACTCAGAAGTGGAGAGCTTAAAGAATGTCTTCTTGCCGGACAGTAAGGATATCCGAGGGGCCATGTTGTCACTTCTCCGTATACAGGTCATTTATATTGCTGTTTTATCCATCCTTGAATACGTCTAGACCAGAAGAACGCGGGTTCAAATCTCAGTAGAATAAATCTCAACAGAATAATGTTGAAAATACGACGGTAGACTTAAATTGAAAGACAAAAAGATAGAATGGCTTGGCAGAAGGTCAACAATAGAAATGATAAATAAATGTCGAGGTCAAAAGTTGTGAAAAGACATGAGCACCTACGCCAGCAGGCATGGTACTTGATGACGATGATGATGAGACTAAAGAGGGTAATAAAGATGTATCGAAACAGACGAAAATAAAAAAAAAAAGATTCTTTATTCTTGTTGTTAGTATCATTACCACGACACACCTGACGAATACTTAGGTGCCCCGGTATCCCCCTTGGATAATCTTGATAAAATTATAAGATAATCCTGACCCGTGTGCACGAACTCCGTAGCATGGCCAGAGTTTTATCGTTGTGGTGAGGGTAGGTTTTTTAGCAGATCGATTATTAACTCTTTCTGTACGTTTCGCCGCACAGTGCGTCACTATCAATTTGATTTGTGTAAACTGTCATCAATTGTTAAATTATCAAGACCTACAATTAAATATCAAAGTTGAAGGAATACATCTGGAGACAGTTCAGAGCTACAACTAACTCGGACATACTATAACCAGTGATGGAAAATGTATGTCTGAAATAAACAAAATAATAGGTATGGCAAAAAGTAATTTTAATGCCATGAAAAATATATAACATCATAATACTATGATGTACTAACATCAAAACAAATAACACCAGGGCTAAAACTAAGAATAGCAAAATGCTACATCTTCTCAATATTCCTGTGTGGTGCAGGGACATGGACATTAGACAAGAAAACAGAACAGAAAATTGAAGCCTTTGAAATGTGGATATATAGAAGAATAGGTAGAATTGGATGGAAAGAAAAGAAAAACAAACGATGAAGTTTTAAAACAGCTAAAAATGAAAATAGAACTACTAAACACAATTCAAACAAGACAAATGTGATTTTTGGGGCATGTTAAAAGACACAACAGCCTACTAAAAGTAATAGTGGAGGAGAAAATACAAGGTAAAAGAGGCAGAGGCAGACCAAGACTAAAATGGACGAGTAACCTCAGAAGATGGACAAGTCAACCTATGACAACCTGCACTTTCAAAGCAAGAGACAGAGTGGAATGGCGCTCCATGGTAGCCAACCTTCGATGCGGAGACGGCACTCGATGGTGATGATGATGAAAATGTCATCAAACGATATCCTCTTTATAGCTCATGTGGACACGTAGATTGATATTTAAAACTATGACAAATTTGGTTTCTGATAACTCTACCGCTAAATTTATAAAAACCGTCCGTACTTAAAGAGTTAACAGTATCCAATGGAAATAAATCGGTAATTTCCTAGTTTGATCAGATATATTATTTCAGTTTGGAAGAGTGATGTCCCCTAAAATATGTCTGCCAAAATACAGTGGTTCTACGCATTCTTGGCGTTGGGGTCATTACGCTTCGATCAGAAGATCATAAATAGGCCGAGTGGCGTCGTTTTTGTCACGCGTTATAATATATTTATAAATATTTAACACTAAAGCTAAACCTAACCCCTGGACCCAACGCCCAATCAACAGATACTCCGAAATGATTACATGCCAGAGTAATGACCCCAACGCCAAGAATGCGTAGAACCACTGTATTTTGGCAGACATATTTTAGGGGACATCACTCTTCCAACTGAAATAATATATCTGATCAAACTAGGAAATTACCGAAAATGTTTCAGCAGAAAGTTAATAACAGAAATAATAAACAAGTGTTTGGTACAAAAAGTTGAGCAGAGAAGTGACCATCTACGCCAGCGGGCGCATTACATGAAGGTGATGATAACAGTGTTCAATCAATCTGTCAATTAATCAATCTGTGAATCATTAATCTATCATCATTTAATCGATCTGTGAATCATCATTCTGTCAATCAATCTGTCAATCGATCAATCTGTCAATCACCAATATATAAAAAAATCAATATGTAAATCATCAATCTGCTAATTTTTATATGTCGATCAATCAATTTGTCAATTATCAATCTGTCAATTATCAATCTGTCAATTATCAGTATGTCAATCATCAATCTGTCAACCATCAGTATGTCAATTATTAATCTGTCAACCATCAATCTGTCAACCATCAGTATGTCAATTATAAATCTGACAATTATCAATCTGTCAATTATCAGTATGTCAATTATCAATCTGTCAATCATCAATCTGTTAACATCGGTATGTCAATCATCAATCTGTCAATCATCAATCTGTCAACTATCAATCTGTCAATCATCAATCTGTCAACCATCAGTATGTCAACCATCAATATGTCAATCATCAGTATGTCAATCATCAATCTGTCAACCATCATTATGTCAATCATCAATATGTCAACCATCAATCTGTCAATCATCCAGCTGAGAATCATCAATCTGTCAACCATCAGTATGTCAATCATCAATCTGTCAACCATCAGTATGTCAATCATCAATCTGTCTACCATCAATCTGTTAATCATCCAAATTTCAAACAATTAAAAAGGGGCTTGTAGTGGTCCATTGACCTTTCCTGCTTTCTCTTTTCCTGAGGGTTCCATGACAGTGCCTGTCTTGCAATGACGGCTTCAGATTGCCATAGTATGTGTCTAATCCATCTCCATCTTCTATTCATAATCTCCGTCTCGATTAACCCGTGTACCTTTTAACGGGGATATCACACATTCTGTCAGGAAAAGTAAGGTAATTGCAAGTGAATCTAACCACGTCATGGCTTCCGGGAAAGACGACCGCCATTACTGCAGGCCTCTTTACTTTGATGGTGTCAGCACTAAAACATTTTGTGGGGTCTTTTGACTAGTTTCGGTGTGTTTCTTTATCGATATATTGGGGTGAATTCTAGTTGGAAGCGATTGTGGGCACTATCTTTTCTGTGATATCGTTAGAAATTGTCGCCCATGCAGCAAACTTGGCTCGCACTGGAGTTCGACTTAGCTAACGGCCGCCAACCGACAATGTAAAATCAAAACGGCTGCGTGTCGCCCTCTTATAGTAAAGGAGGAACAGACAAATAATTGCAATGCTGCGGTAAAGCTGGTAGCAAGGAGCCAGTAGTGGGGTGTGATAAACATTTTTAAGTTATAAAAAATTATTTTAAGTTTTAAATAATTGTGCTTCACCGTTTGTTGTCGTTGTCCCTGTATTCTTGAAGAAGGCCACAGGCCGAAACGTCAGTATTGTGTTGTGTTCCTTCCTTGTAAAGCTGTCACCATACCTTGGAGTGTTTATCACACCCCACTACTGGCTCCTCTTATTGTAAAGACTAATTTAGTCGCTTAAACCGTTTCGGTTGCTTTGTTTGTTTTTTAAGGTGTGTTTTGAATATGTGTTTTAAATGTGTTTTAAATATGTGTTTTAAATATGTGTTTTAAATATGTGTTTTAAATATGTGTTTAGAAAATGTGTTTTCGAGGAAACTGTAGTAAGGAACTGACTTTGTACTCTCTATTTAATAGAATTCGTTTGTAATCGTCTCCTGTACGCCGAGTTTAGGTCTGCACGGTAGTCGACCATGTCAACAAAATTTGCCACCGCCCCTTGGCAGGAGCTGCGACATAAGTGCAGCAGATATGCCAAATTCTCGACTGCGGTGATATTGATTCCATGAACAGATAAGAACTTCACGACCAAAAAAAGTGCACTAACACCATAATATCCACACATAGAAGAAATGAATATTACTTTATCGTTACTAAAAAAAAATAATTTACATTATTTATGGTTGTTTAAAACAATTTTTGTGTTAAATATATGAATACAATTTGAATTAGGAATCAGAGAAATTAACGTTGCTGTTTCTTATTTATGCATTCTGCTTTGTCAGACCGTGTACTCGTTGCATGCTCTGGATATGATCATGGGAGATTATCTGGGATCTCATGGACCACAACTCAGCTTTGTTGACGCTTACAGAATTGGGCAGCTGGCACTATCAGGTGAGACGAAGACAAAGTTGGGCAGGTGGTACTATCAGGTGAGACGAAGACAAAGTTGGGCAGGTGGTACTATCAGGTGAGACGAGGACAAAGTTGGGCAGGTGGTACTATCAGGTGAGACGAGGACAAAGTTGGGCAGGTGGTACTATCAGGTGAGACGAAGACAAAGTTGGGCAGGTGGTACTATCAGGTGAGACGAGGACAAAGTTGGGCAGGTGGTACTATCAGGTGAGACGAGGACAAAGTTGGGCAGGTGGTACTATCAGGTGAGACGAAGACAAAGTTGGGCAGCTGGTACTATCAGGTGAGACGAAGACAAAGTTGGGCAGCTGGTACTATCAGGTGAGACGAAGACAAAGTTGGACAGGTGATACTATCAGGTGAGACAATGATACAATTGGGAAGGTGGTGCTATCAGGTGAGACAATGATAAAATTGGGCAGTTGGTACTATCAGGTGAGATGATGACAACTTGATAAACTTGTCACTCAAAGAAATCTCATATTTCTAAACAGTTCTATTTTGTTGTGAAATGTGACAGACATATGGGTGTGTTCGGAGCGATCAATGTTTACAAGTAGTATGACTATAGATGGCATAGAAATACGAGGGTAGGGTAGGAATGCGTGGCGATAATGCCTCGTGGTAAGAGGCAGCCACATCCTCTGGGATGGCCTTGGAGCCTACTTGGTTGCCCTACTCTTATCTAGTGCACGTAATGTTCGCAGTGTCTACTTGTGTATAGTACCGCTACCCACCGGGCAACGGTTGTGCCTCGCCGTCTAAACTATGGAGGACAAGTTAAAGAAGGAAGTCTCCCTTCTATAGTATACACAGCTACTGGCAGAATGAGTGGGGGATCGACTATCTCAACAACATGCTTGAAGGCAGGAGATGGAACAGCCTGGTATTGGGCTCAGTGCAAAACAGGGACCTAAGGCCTTAAGTGGCCAGAACCAATCAGAAAGCAACGGAAAACTAATGATTGTGGGCTGTCGAAAAAGAATGACTGCCAAAAAGGAGAAAGAATGACTGCCAAAAAGAAGAAAGAATGACTGCCGAAAAGGAGAAAGAATGACTGCCAAAAAGAAGAAAGAATGACTGCCAAAAAGAAGAAAGAATGACTGCCAAAAAGAAGAAAGAATGACTGCCAAAAAGAAGAAAGAATGACTGCCAAAAAGAAGAAAGAATGACTGCCGAAAAGGAGAAAGAATGACTGCCAAAAAGAAGAAAGAATGACTGCCAAAAAGAAGAAAGAATGACTGCCGAAAAGGAGAAAGAATGACTGCCGAAAAGGAGAAAGAATGACTGCCAAAAAGAAGAAAGAATGACTGCCGAAAAGGAGAAAGAATGACTGCCAAAAAGGAGAAAGAATGACTGCCGAAAAGGAGAAAGAATGACTGCCGAAAAGAGAAAGAATGACTGCCAAAAAGGAGAAAGAATGACTGCCGAAAAGGAGAAAGAATGACTGCCAAAAAGGAGAAAGAATGACTGCCAAAAAGGAGAAAGAATGACTGCCAAAAAGGAGAAAGAATGACTGCCGAAAAGTTCGATAATAAAAAACAGCAATGAAGACATATTAAAATATTTCAACATTAAAAAGAACTGGCTTTTAAACATAATTCTACAGAGGAAATTAAAATACTACGGCCATGTCAAAAGATGGGAACAGCGATAGCTCAGTGGTTAGTGAACTGGAGTACAAAGGACAAGATGTAGGGTTCGATCCCAACCGACGGCTTTCGGGTTCACCCAGCCTTAAATGGGTACCGGATTTTTTTAAGTAAAGCGGAAGGGGCGTAATAGGGGGTGGGGGGAGCAGCGTCTCGATTGGGGGAAAGGTAATATAACCCGCTGGGGAGAGGGGGGGGGGTTGCAGCGTCTCGATTGTGGGAAAGGCAACATTCCCCCCAAGGGGTCAATTATCACAAAAACTTGCTTATTTTTTCTACAAATTACTTCGCAAGTGAGACCCTAGGTCGCCGATGCAACTGATGCATGTATTGTAGAACTATACTACGTTTCAAAACTCATGCCTTCAGACCTTAACCAAATATTTTTCAAACCATATACAGATTCCCATGAAATGTTTCCATGTGGTTTTAAAATGTCCAAGGTGTTGCGACTTTATAATTTAAAATAACGCAAGTAATAAGGTTTCCTTAAAGCGGCTTCTTTCTTTGATCTTTCTTCTTCTACCTTTCAGTTACCTGTCGAGCATAGGTCTTCATCAAACACTTTAAAAGCTGTTTTGTTTCTTACCATTCTTTTAAGATCATTCCATGTCTTCCCATCATCTTAACTTATAGCGTCGTCTGTCTTCTCTATGAATATTTTGGTATTCCTATTTGGTTTTTTTTTCCTTGGGGATTCCATAAAAGGAGCTTGTTGTGTAATACTCTCATTTGGCTTCATCAGTGTGTGTCCTGTCTAGCACCGTCTAGCGCCATAGAGACAAGTAACTAGTTAACTAACTAACTAACGAACTAACTAAATAGAGAGCCAATTAACTAATTAACGAACGCACTAACGAACTAAATAACTAAATAGCGGGCCAATTAACTAATTAACAAACTTACCAACTAACGAACTTACTAACGAACTAACTAAGGAAATAATTAACTAACTTACAAACTCACTAACTAACCAATTAACTAATCAACTTGATAGCTAATTGACTGACTGACTGTCTAACTAACTAAATAAGAGTAACTAACCGGCTAACTGGCTAACTATTTCCCTGACTATGTATGGCCCATTTCGTCTTGTCAGACGGTCTAGTAGAGGCTATTGTATATTTTCTTGAGGTTTTGTTTTTGTCGAACAGCTTCTCTCGTGGCTAATTCTACCAATGTTTGACAGACACACACGGTCACAGAATGAACAAGTCAGGCCCACTGGTCCACAGGGTTTACCATCCTTTTTCATGACTCTTTTCTCCTCTAAGTTTTGCCTTAGCACAGTCTCAAATGATGTTATACCATTTCTTATACATACTCTCCATGATGTGCGATCACTTACCAGATGTTTCCAGTCATTTTCACAGATGGAGAAGTCATTCAGAGATGATTTACAGATATCTCTATATCGTAGTTTAGGTCTACCGATTTGTCTTTTTCCATGTATTAGTTCATCATATAGTATTTGCTTGGGGATGCGTTTTTCTTCCATTTGCTGGACGTGCCCCAGCCATCTTAGCCTTCGACTTCTGAGCATCGACATGATTGTTGGGGACTTAGCACGTTGCAGGACAGTTAAGTTGGTTATTTTGTCCTGCCATTTGATGTGCATTATTCTGCGGAAACATCGCATGTGGAAGACATTTAGTCTTTTTTCTTGGTTTGAGTAATCGACATGTAGCCTATTTAGTTCTTTATCTATGAGGGTTGTTGTTCTAATTTGCCCTTCTTTCAGTGTGTTTGCTTTAGCAAGTCCAGGGCACAAGGTCCTTACGTTCCAAGTGCCAAGTTTAAACATTGGTGCTTTCTTCCTCATTTCACTTTGCCTATTCTGCCTGGGCAGTGAATATGGAGATAGTGCTTTACCCAGTCGCACTATCCCGCTCTCGACTTCGTATCGCACTGACTGGCAACTAATTTTAACTAAACGACTAACTAACTAGCTGACTGGCAACTAATTTTAACTAAACGACTAACTAACTAGCTGACTGGCAACTAATTTTAACTAAACGACTAACTAACTAGCTGACTGGCAACTAATTTTAACTAAACGACTAACTAACTAGCTGACTGGCAACTAATTAACTAAACGACTAACTAACTAGCTGACTGACTAACTTCCTAAATGTTTACAGTGAACAAACTCAACGAAAGCATCGACTGGCTGAAAACCTCTGCTCTACAGCACGGACTTCAAGACTTTGAATACTCGGGCAGAGAGATTGAGCCGAGCCTAGGGGAGATCAAAGCGCTTCTGGGAAGTGTGAGCTTCAAGGCAAGTTCCCGCTTCCCTATGTTAGTGACGTCACACTGTTGTGTATGTTAAAGTTGTGTGTTTATTCTTACCTAATGTCGACGCTTGGGAGCCGCGATAGCTCGCTGGTTCCTGAACTGGACTACAAAGGACAAGAGGTAGGGTTCGATCCCAACCGACGGTTTCCGGGTTTACCCAGCCTTAAGGTACCAGATTTTTTTCTGGGAAAGTAAAGCGGCACGGGCTTAATACCGACCCACTTACCCAAAAATCATGTGCCGAAGGTCTGTAACATTGATGGTCACTAACACCATATTCCCTATACGACACTTGGCGTGCCTGGTCACTAACACCATATTCCCTATACGACACTTGGCGTGCCTGGTCACTAACACCATATTCCCTATACGACACTTGGCGTGCCTGGTCACTAACACCATATTCCCTATACGACACTTGGCGTGCCTGGTCACTAACACCATATTCCCTATACGACACTTGGCGTGACGGAGGTATTTTACTTTTTTTACTTTACTAATGTTGACGCTTGTATTTGATTTATTTCTCATCTCTGATTGACTACATTACTCATCATCATCATCATCATCATCATCTCTGAGATGTTGTTTGGTGTAGGCAATCATGTCCTTCCACAATTCTCTATCCACAGTAAAAAAAAAAAAAAAGGTAAAGTACCCCCGTCACGCCAAGTGGCTACATACTACATGGCATGGAAAACAGTCAACAACAGAATTGATACGATGCACTGTGGATAGAGTATTGTGGAAGTAGGTGATCACCTACGCCAACCGGTATACCACATGATGATGACGATGAAGTATTTTGTTAGTGCCCAAACTTTCAATGATCGATCGAACATTTTGCATGGTTGACGTGGTCAGTTTTACGCCAAGCCGCCAAGAAAGAACTACTACCTATTCAAGGTTGGGCGAAGCCGTGAAACGAATTTGGATGAAAATGAAATAGATAATGATAGATCAGTCGGGGAGGGAACAGGCAAGTAACTCCAGAGCTGCGGTAAAGCTGGTAGCAAGGTGCCAGCGATGGAGCGCAACGTTCACTCCTACAAGGTATGGGACAGCTTCACAGAAGAGAAACGAACCAAATTCATGACGTTTCGCTCTACATGTGACCTTCTTGTTAAATACAAATCTCTTAAAAAGTAAAAAAACAAAGATTTGATTCCATGCTATTGTGATAGAGAATTGTACAAGGACATGATCACCTACGCCAACCGGTATAATAACATCTTCTTCTTCTAACTCTCAGCTCCCTGTGGAGCAAAGGTCTTCAACAAACACTTTCCAAGTCGTTCTGTTTCTTGCCATTCTTTTAAGATCATTCCATGTCTTCCCCGTCATCTTCATCTCTGCTTCTATCTGTCTTCTCCAAGAATTTCTTGGTCTTCCTCTTTGTCTTTTCCCCTAGGGATTCCAAAAAAAGGACGGTATATCACATGATGATGATGATTGATAGTGGTAGTACTTATAATGCAAATGATAAGTTAGTGGTGAAGATATTGTAGATACAACTGCCATTCCATGACTCACTGAGGTTATCTTAACTGATTTCAGAACGGACAAAGACACATCGCAAAGAAACTTTACTCTGAGGCACGACGACTTGGTAACTTGCTTACCTCATTATGCCACCTCTAGCAATGTGTCTATTTTGTCCTATCTATCTCTCGGTCTTTCTGTCTATCTGTCGGTCTTTCTGTCTATCTCTCGGTCTTTCTGTCTATCTGTCGGTCTTTCTGTCTATCTGTCGGTCTTTCTGTCTATCTCTCGGTCTTTCTGTCTATCTGTCGGTCTTTCTGTCTATCTGTCGGTCTTTCTGTCTATCTGTCGGTCTTTCTGTCTATCTGTCGGTCTTTCTGTCTATCTCTCGGTCTTTCTGTCTATCTCTCGGTCTTTCTGTCTATCTGTCGGTCTTTCTGTCTATCTGTCGGTCTTTCTGTATATCTCTCGGTCTTTCTGTCTATCTCTCGGTCTTTCTGTCTATCTGTCGGTCTTTCTGTCTATCTCTCGATCTTTCTGTCTATCTGTCGGTCTTTTTGTCAATCTCTCGGTCTTTCTGTCTATCTGTCGGTCTTTCTGTCTATCTGTCGGTCTTTCTGTCTATCTCTCGGTCTTACTGTCTATCTGTCGGTCTTTCTGTCTATCTGTCGGTCTTTCTGTCTATCTGTCGGTCTTTCTGTCTATCTCTCGGTCTTTCTGTCTATCTGTCTATCTGTCGGTCTTTCTGTCTATCTCTCGGTCTTTCTGTCTATCTGTCGGTCTTTCTGTCTATCTGTCGGTCTTTCTGTCTATCTCTCGGTCTTTCTGTCTATCTGTCGGTCTTTTTGTCAATCTCTCGATCTTTCTGTCTATCTGTCGGTCTTTCTGTCTATCTGTCGGTCTTTCTGTCTATCTGTCAGTCTTTCTGTCTATCTGTCGGTCTTTCTGTCTATCTCTCGGTCTTTCTGTCTATCTGTCTATCTGTCGGTCTTTCTGTCTATCTCTCGGTCTTTCTGTCTATCTGTCGGTCTTTCTGTCTATCTGTCGGTCTTTCTGTCTATCTGTCGGTCTTTATGTCTATCTCTCGGTCTTTCTGTCTATCTCTCGGTCTTTCTGTCTATCTGTCGGTCTTTCTGTCTATCTCTCGGTCTTTCTGTCTATCTCTCGGTCTTTCTGTCTATCTGTCGGTCTTTCTGTCTATCTCTCGGTCTTTCTGTCTATCTGTCGGTCTTTCTGTCTATCTGTCGGTCTTTCTGTCTATCTCTCGGTCTTTCTGTCTATCTGTCGGTCTTTCTGTCTATCTGTCGGTCTTTCTGTCTATCTCTCGGTCTTTCTGTCTATCTGTCGGTCTTTCTGTCTATCTGTCGGTCTTTCTGTCTATCTGTCGGTCTTTCTGTCTATCTCTCGGTCTTTCTGTCTATCTGTCGGTCTTTCTGTCTATCTGTCTATCTGTCGGTCTTTCTGTCTATCTCTCGGTCTTTCTGTCTATCTGTCGATCTTTCTGTCTATCTGTCGGTCTTTCTGTCTATCTCTCGGTCTTTCTGTCTATCTGTCGGTCTTTCTGTCTATCTCTCGGTCTTTCTGTCTATCTGTCCATTCAAGAAATAACCAATCACTAGCAGCAGATCGTCAATCATGGAGAACTCGTGTGCTGAGACTGCTACGATGGGGACTACAGTTACCTTTCTTTGTTTGGGAGATGAGATATTAATTCGGATGATTCCACTGGCACGGGCGGTTGAGCAATTATGGATTTTAATTCGTTTACAGCGATACCGAGGCCTTCCATAACCAAAGAACCAACGGAGAACTGTGACTTCCGGTCTATGTGCCGTCATCGGCCCGAGAGGAAAAACATAATATATATGTTTATGATATAGTTTTTTTTATTGCTCATCTCCCTATATTTATCAATCTATCTATCTATCTATCTATCTATCTATCTATCTATCTATCTATCTATCTATCTATCTATCTATCTATCTATCTATCTATCTATCTATCTATCTATCTATCTATCTATCTATCTATCTATCTATCTATCTATCTATCTATCTATCTATCTATCTATCTATCTATCTATCTATCTATCTATCTATCTATCTATATCTATCTATCTATCTATCTATCTATCTATCTATCTATCTATCTATCTATCTATCTATCTATCTATCTATCTATATCTATCTATCTATCTATCTATCTATCTATCTATCTATCTATCTATCTATCTATCTATCTATCTATCTATCTATCTATCTATCTATCTATCTATCTATCTATCTATCTATCTATCTATCTATGTTATCTCTGTCTGTCTGTCTTTTTTATATCCATCCATTTATCTATCTGTTTGTCTTTCTCTCTGTCTACCTGTCTGTCTATCTGTCTGTCTGTTTGTCTGTCTGTCTCTGTCTATGTGTCTGTCTTGTTTATATATGTCTATTTGTCTATCTCTCTGTCTAGTTGTCTGTCTCTCTCTGTCTGTCTGTTTGTATGTCTGTCAATACATCTGTCTATATGCCTGACTGTATGTGCATGTACTTACATGTCTATAATTGTATAACATTTCTGTCTACGTCTTTATTTATCTAAACTTCTGTGTCGCTCTCTGCACATTTTTCTATATTTGTCTGACTAAATATATTTATATAATGTTACTGTCTATCCCTATATTTTTGTCTTTATTTCTTTGTCTGTCTGGCTGTCTATATTAGCCTAAACTGTTTCTAACTCTCACCCCATAATAATTTTTATCTTTATGTTTGTTGTATCTGTCTTTATTTATCAACCTGCCTTTATTTGTCTGCCTCTATCTGTCTGTTAACAACATTTTTAGTTTATTTATCTGTCTCCATCTGTCGGTTAACCACTTTATTAGTTTATTTGTCTGTCTCCATATGTCGGTTAACCACATTATTAGTTTATTTGTCTGTCTCCATCTGTCAGTTAACCACATTATTAGTTTATTTGTCTGTCTCCATCTGTCGGTTAACCACATTATTAGTTTATTTGTCTGGCTCCATATGTCGGTTAACCGCTTTATTAGTTTATTTGTCTGTCTCAATGTGTTTGTTAACTATTTTATTATTTTGTTTGTCTGTCTCAATGTGTTTGTTAACTATTTTATTATTTTGTTTGTCTGTCTCAATGTGTTTGTTAACTATTTTATTATTTTATTTGTCTGTCTCAATATGTCTGTTAACTATTTTATTATTTTGTTTGTCTGTCTCAATATGTCTGTTAACTATTTTATTATTTTGTTTGTCTGTCTCAATATGTCTGTTAACTGCTGTATTAGTTTTTTGTCAGTTTACTTTTCGTTATCAACCACGTTATTAGTTTATTTCTCTGTTATTTATTAACACCTGGAGTTTGACGTCATTACTCACGTATCTAATTTGACGTCTCGAGCACACATCTTGTGTGACACCTTTTTTTTCACTCATCTTATATCAACATTCTAATCAGTTTTGCTCGCTCAAACTAAATCAAAATTCTCATCACTTTTGATCACTCCTTTTATATAAAAATTTCTAATCACATTGTGTTCATTCGTCTTAAACCAAAATTCTCATTACTATTTTTTTTTCACTCATCATATTTAAACAAAAATTCTTATCGTATTTGTTCACTCATCTTAAACCAAAATTCTAATCAAATCTGTTCACTCATCTTAAACCAAAATTCTAATCAAATCTGTTCACTCATCTTAAACCAAAATTCTAATCACTTTTGTTGACTAATATTGTACCGACATTCTAATCACTTTTGTTCAGTCATATTATATATTTGGGCACAATGTTAACCTCAGATGGTAGATGTACAACAGAGGTGAGATGCAGAATGGCTCTGGCAATAGCAGCTTTCCAAAAAATGAGGAAGATACTATGCAATCCATTTTTGACAATCGAAACAAGAAAAAGAGTTCTTAAATGTTATGTAGAGCCAGTCTTAACATATGGATGTGAATCATGGACAATAGGACAACAGACAAGAAACTCACTGGAGTCTATAGAAATGTGATTTTATAGAAGACTGTTGAGAATACCATGGACAGCTAAGAAGAGTAATGAAAACGTTATGAAAGAGGCCAAAGCAAAAAGAGAGCTAATTTCCAATATTAGGAAGAAACAATCATAATTTTTTGGCCATGTAATGAGAAGAGAACAACTGGAATATATTGTAACAACTGGGAAAATTGAGGGACGAAGAGATAGAGGGAAGCAAAGAGAAAAAATACCAGACAGCTTAAGAGAATGGCTTGGCAGAAGGTCAACAACAGAAATGATAAATAAATGTCGAGATCGAAAGTTTTGGAGAGACACGATCACCTACGCCAGCATTCACGGTACTTGATGATGATGATTATACCAATATTCTAATCACTTTTATTGACTCATATTATACTATCATTCCAATGTGACAACCACAACACTCTATCCCCAATTGATCAATTTCATATTTGGGCTGGGATAATAATATACTTTAGATGAACGTGGGGAATAACTGATGAGCTAATAAGCTCTCACTTCATAAACCAGATCCTCGAAGTGAGTCAGTTCACAAGCTGGGAAAAGAGCTTCAAAATCATCAAGCCAAAGTTGATCTTCCGCCAGAACAACAACAACAGCAGCAGCAACAACAACAACAACAACAGCAACAACAAGATTCCCATGACTACAGCCGATTGTGCAAACTTAGTAAAGAACATAATCACGTGGTAATGTACACATTTCTAACTCCCATCTCATTCTTTGTTTTCTTTTTTCTCTCACTCTATCCGTTGCTGTTGAGATCATCAGTACTGCACAAGAGGAAGAATAAATATGTGCCCCGATATGTCGCTTGAAAAAAATACGAGGAAAATTCAGGCCCACGTGCACGAACTCCGTAGCACGGCCTGGGATCCACGGTGTGGGTCGGTTATTTCTGACAATTTTTCCCGGGCAGCGGCCATATTTATGTCCTACTCTTTTCCAAGTTAACTATAACAGGTTCTTTAACGTGCGCAAATGCACACGCGACCTACTTTTTGTTACCATTATCCGAGAGGGCTAGGCATCGGATCTCAGTACCCAGAGAGAGCTAGACATCGGATCTCAGTACCCAGAGAGGGCTAGACATCGGATCTCAGTACCCAGAGAGGGCTAGACATCGGATCTCAGTACCCAGAGAGGGCTAGACATCGGATCTCACTAGCCAGACAGGGCTAGACATCGGATCTCAGTACCCAGAGAGGGCTAGACATCGGATCTCAGTACCCAGAGAGGGCTAGACATCGGATCTCAGTACCCAGAGAGGGCTAGACATCGGATCTCACTAGCCAGACAGGGCTAGACATCGGATCTCAGTACCCAGAGAGGGCTAGACATCGGATCTCAGTACCCAGAGAGGGCTAGGCATCGGATCTCAGTACCTAAGATATCAAGGAAGGTTGACGTCATAAGGAAACCGTGGATTAACTTTTCCTATTTTTAACAAAGTCACCACCGTCTGTGGAAGGTTTGAACTCGGGTCCTTTCTGCTCAGGAGCCGATGTCGTACCTCTAGACCACCCAGTCATTCCTGTTCTATTCTTACTCCCATAAAACATTATGAACCTCTAGTTCAGTCAAAGAGATACAACAGTACAGAGAATCGGGTACAATTTTCTTTCTGGAATGATGCTGAAGATGCTGGAGACCGCCATAACATCCAGTTAGGAGACACTGCAGAGAATTATGGACAAGTATAAATTAAATAGCAGTGGACAAAGAGATACAACGAAGACGATGGCGCTGATTAGGACACGCACTGCAGAAACCAACTGAGGTTATTACACGACATGTCCTCTTTTTGGAATCCCTAAGGAAAAAGACAAACATGAAGACCAAAATATTATTGGAGAAGACAGATGGAAGCAGAGATGAAGATGATGGGGAAGATATGGAATAGTGAGATGACAGTGTTTGTTGAAAACCTATGCTCCACAGGGAGCTGAATGTGTTTGTTGGAGACCTATGCTCCACAAGGAGCTGAATGTGTTTGTTGAAGATCTATGCTCCACAGGGAGCTAAAAGTGTTTGTTGAAGATCTATGCTCCACATGGAGCTGAATGTGTTTTTGAAGACCTATGTTCCAGAGTGAGCAGAAAGTGTTTATTGAAGAGATTTGCACCACAGTGAGCTGAAAGTGTTTGTTGAAGACCTATGCTCCACAGTGAGCTGAAAGTGTTTGTTGAAGACCTATACTCCACGGGGAGCTGAAAGTGTTTGTTGAAGACCTATGCTCCACAGGGAGCTCAAAGTGTTTGTTGAAGACCTATGCTCCAAAGGGAGCTGAAAGTGTTTGTTGAAGAGCTATGCTTCACAGGGAGCTGAAAGTGTTTGTTGAAGACCTATGTTCCACTGGGAGCTGAAAGTGTTTGTTGAAGTCCTATGCTCCACAGTGAGCTGAAAGTGTTTGTTGAAGATCTATGCTCCACAGGGAGCTGAAAGTGTTTGTTGAAGACCCATGCTCCACAGGGAGCTGAAAGTGTTTGTTGAAGACCCATGCTCCCAGGGAGCTCAAAGTGTTTGTTGAAGACCTATACTCCACGGGGAGTTGAAAGTGTTTGTTGAAGACCTATGCTCCACAGGGAGCTCAAAGTGTTTGTTGAAGACCTATGTTCCACAGGGAGCTGAAAGTGTTTGTTGAAGATCTATGCTCCACAGGGAGCTGAAAGTGTTTGTTGAAGACCCATGTTCCACAAGGAGCTGAAAGTGTTTGTTGAAGTCCTATGCTCCACAGGGAGCTGATTGTGTTTGTTGAAGACCTATACTCCACAGGGAGCTGAAAGTGTTTGTTGAAGACCTATGCTCCACAGGGAGCTGATTGCGTTTTTTGAAGACCTATGCTCCACAGTGAGCTGAAAGTGTTTGTTGAAAATCTATGCTCCACAGGGAGCTGAAAGTGTTTGTTGAAGACCCATGCTCCACAATGAGCTGAAAGTGTTTGTTGAAGTCCTATGCTCCACAGTGAGATGAAAGTGTTTGTTGAAGTCCTATGCTCCACAGTGAGCTGAATGTGTTTGTTAAAGTCCTATGCTCCACAGTGAGCTGAAAGTGTTTGTTGAAGTCCTATGCTCCACAGTGAGCTGAAAGTGTTTGTTGAAGTCCTATGCTCCACAGTCAGCTGAAAGTGTTTGTTGTAGATCCATGCTCCACAGGGAGCTGAAAGTGTTTGTTGAAGACCCATGCTCCACAGTGAGCTGAAAGTGTTTGTTGAAGACCCATGCTCCACAGGGAGCTGAAAGTGTTTGTTGAAGACCTATGCTCCACAGGGAGCTGAAAGGAAGACAAGAGGTGGGTGAAGAGATTAAGATTATAAAACAAAGTAGGATAAGGCTGTCCAGATTTATAGATCATGTGTAGAAGAAGCGGATGGAATGCTAATTAACAACAGGGAAAATGATTATACATCACTTTATCTCTTCTATAAGCTGTCCTCTCATGTTCCCCTATTATACATCACTTTATCTCTTCTATAAGCTGTCCTCTCATTTTCCCCTATTATACATCACTTTATCTATTCTATAAGCTGTCCTCTCATGTTCCCCTATTATATATACACCACTTTATCTCTTCTTTAAGCTGTCCTCTCATTTTCCCCTATTATATATACACCACTTTATCCCTTCTATAAGCTGTCCTCTCATTTTCCCCTATTATATATACATCACTTTATCTCTTCTTTAAGCTGTCCTCTCATTTCCCCCTATTATATATACACCACTTTATCCCTTCTACAAGCTGTCCACTAAATATCCCCTACACAATATCACCCAATATCTTATCCTATATTCAACTTATCTCTAATCTTAATTCGTATCCCAGAAATCTTCAACAAAATATTCTCTTCCTCTAGTGTTTTATCGTAACCAATTGAATCCTGGTTCTCCGACAGGTTTATATACCGACTCTCCCTCTAACAAACCAGTTGAATCCTGGTTCTCCGACAGGTTTATATACCGACTCTCCCTCTAACAAACCAGTTGAATCCTGGTTCTCCGACAGGTTTATATACCGACTCTCCCTCTAACAAACCAGTTGAATCCTGGTTCTCCGTCAGGTTTATATACCGACTCTCCCTCTAACAAACCAGTTGAATCCTGGTTCTCCGTCAGGTTTCTATACCGACTCTCCCTCTAACAAACCAGTTGAATCCTGGTTTACCGTCAGGTTTATATACCGACTCTCCCTCTAACAAACCAGTTGAATCCTGGTTCTCCGTCAGGTTTATATACCGACTCTCCCTCTAACTCTCCATTCTAATGTACAAACTCACATACTCGACCGAACATTGAACAAATCTGCGACAGACCTTCCATGTTGTACGATTGACCTCCCAGGTACAGGTGAGCCCCCTAGCGGTGTGCAGGTACAGACAGGCGGTGTTACCTTACTACAGGTTCCAAGAAGAAATCATCTCCGTCTCTCCGTTTATAACGCTCTTCTATAACGTAATATCCGACGAAGAAAGTGACGGCATTAAAGATTTCGTCAGGGATAAGGTAGGAATTAGTCACATTTTGCTCAAACATCAAGTGTAATTCCTTGTGGCTTTAAGCATCAATCTATTTCAAAATAATATACTATATCAATCAATCAATTAACCAATCAATCAATCTATCAATCAATGAAGCTCATCAGGTCTATTTTGGTAGCATAAGCCATTGTAAAGTCTATACGATCTATTCTTATTTCCAAAAATTGTTTCTATTTTCTTCCATTCAATTTCAATGTCCTTGAAGGTTTTAATGCTTCTCTTGTTCATGTATTTCCTGGCATCCACATTACAAACTCCCCTGTGTGTTCCCCAACAGCACCTGTCTTGCTGTACTGGCGTAAGGTTTTATTGATGTATGTCCAAGTCATTTTCATTTTCTGTTTATAATCTATAGTTCGTTTGGCTCTTGTTTTGATCTCTTCCAGTTATCTTAGTTTCTTTCTTTCTAGCTTCCTTTTTTTCTTTCTTTCTATCTTTCTTTCTTTATTTCTTTCTTGTTTCTTTCTTTCTTTTTTTTTTTCTTTCTTTTTTTCTTTCTTTCTTTCTTTATTTCTTTCTTGTTTCTTTCTTTCTTTCTTTCTTTATTTCTTTCTTGTTTCTGTATTTCTTTCTTTCTTTCTATCTATTACTATTATTTTTGTTGTTGCTATCGCCAGCTTTTACCTCTGACGAAGTCCCTAGAGACAAGGAACTGAATTTTGCGTGTTAATCCGTTTTCCTCTGTCAGCCGTGTGCACAGGGTCCCTCGCCGCACAGGCAGATAACTTTGTCTTCGGAAGTACACATATTTTTTCCGTCGGTGTGTAATTGACGTTTCAAGCCGGGCCTCGCTGCTGAGACCAGGGGTGGTTGCCGCAGAGAGAAATCATAAATTTTAAAAAATCCCAACTGGTGCAGCCGGGATTTTAACTCAAAACCTCTCTGTCTTGAGGCCGGCGTCTTGCCTTGAGACCAACCAGTCCTCCAGCCAATGATGTGTTTTCTATCAAGGGCCATGTTCGTCGAGGCCTCATGAATCACAGCGAGCACTCTACAGGGAAGCTCAGTGGTTAGTGAACTGGACTACAAAGGACAAGTGGTCGGGTTCTATCCTGTCCAACGGCTTCCAGGTTCACCCAGCCTTAATGGGTACCGGATTTTTTCTGGGAAAGTAAAGCGACACGGGCGTAATACCGACCACATTACCCCAAAAATCATGTGCCGAAGATCGGTAAAAATGATGGTCACTAACACCATATTTCCTATTCGCCACTTGGCACGGGGTCTTTACTTGTTTCACTTTACTATGTTCGTCTCTGCTGCTGTTATGTTTCCAGTGTCTCTATGGCTTGGTACATAGTGATATATTGTTTTATTATGTTGTAAATTCCATCAATTCATCTTCTTCGTGGTTTACCTCTATATCTTCGTTGCTCTATTTTGATGTTGTAAGCTATTGACGCTGATGATGGTGCTGTTATGAGTGTCTGAACCTATCTTGATATATCATTTCAGGATATCTCCCTGGCTACCTTATCTCAATAAATCATCATCATCATCATCATCAAGTACCCCTAGTGGCGTAGTGTGATCATGTCTCTCTCCACAACTTTCGATCTCGGAAGCTATTTATCATTTCTGTTGTTGACCTTCTGCCAAGCCATTCTCTTAAGCTGTCTGTTATTTTTTCTCTTTGCTTCCCTCTATCTCTTCGTCCCTCAATTTTTCCAGTTATTACAATATATTCCAGTTGTTTTATTCTCATTACATGGCCAAAAAATGATGATTGTTTCTTCCTAACACGCTATAAATGCATTCATTAAAAAAATGATATTCCAGAGTACACCAACACATTTCTAGCCACCTTGTGTGAACTTACACAAACTGTCACAAACAACAACAGCATTGTGCTAGCAATACGCTCACCAAAATCACAGAGATCAGCAGAGAGGCACGTCGGAGAGGCAACTGAGTGTCGCAAAAATTAAGCGCTGTAGGACACACACTCGCAGACACACCACAGACACACACCCACACCATAGACACACACACCACAGACACACACCCACACCATAGACACACACACACACCACAGACACACACCCACACCATAGACACACACCCACACCATAGACACACACACACACCACAGACACACACACCACAGACACACACCCACACCATAGACACACACACCACAGACACACACCCACACCATAGACACACACACCACAGACACACACCCACACCATAGACACACACACCCACACCACAGACACACACACCCACACCACAGACACACACACCACAGACACACACCCACACCATAGACACACACCCACACCACAGACACACACACCCACACCATAGACACACACACACACCACAGACACACACCCACACCACAGACACACACACCACAGACACACACCCACACCATAGACACACACCCACACCACAGACACACACCCACACCACAGACACACACCCACACCACAGACACACACACCACAGACACACACACACACCACAGACACACACCCACACCCATAGACACACACACCCACACCATAGACACACACACACACCACAGACACACACACCTCAGACACACACCCACACCATAGACACACACACCCACACCATAGACACACACACCCACACCATAGACACACACACCTCAGACACACACCCACACCATAGACACACACACCTCAGACACACACCCACACCACAGACACACACCCACACCATAGACACACACACCTCAGACACACACCCACACCACAGACACACACCCACACCATAGACACACACACCACAGACACACACCCACACCACAGACACACACCCACACCATAGACACACACACCTCAGACACACACCCACACCACAGACACACACCCACACCATAGACACACACACCTCAGACACACACCCACACCATAGACACACACACCTCAGACACACACCCACACCATAGACACACACACCTCAGACACATTGCTTGTCATGTCTCAATACAGCGAAGGTATTCCTGCTCAAATTTCGTTGAGAGAACGTCATTGAAGTTAGAATTATTCAGAACATGACGGATGCGCCAATGAATGAGACATCCTGTATGTGTAAACTCCGATAAGTTATTGTATCAAACATCATTTTAATGTCATGAAAAACATAGAAACATCAAGACAAATAACGCCAGGGCTAAAACCAAGAATAGAAAAATGTTATATCTTCTCAACATTTCTGTATGGTGCAGAAACATGGACATTATTAGACAAGAAAACAGAACAGAAAATTGAAGCCTTAGAAATGTGGATTTATAGAAGAATAGGTAGAACTGGATGGAAAGAAAAAAGAAAACAAACGATGAAGTCTTAAAACAACTAAAAATTAAAAGAGAACATCATCATCAAGTATCAAGCCAGCTGGCGTAGGTGATCATGTCTCTCCACAACTTTCGATATCGAACATTTATTTATCATTTTTGTTGTTGACCTTCTGCCAAGCCATTCTCTTAAGCTGTCTGGTATCTTTTCTCTTTGCTTCCCTCTCTCTCTCTCTCTCTCTCTCTCTCTTCGTCCCTCAATTGCCCCAGTTGTTACAATATATTCCAGCTGTTCTTTTCTCATTACATGGCCAAAAAAGAGAAGCAAGAAAAAAGAGAACTACTAAACACAATTAGAACAAGACAAATGAGACTTTTGTGGCATGTTAAAGGACACGCCAGCCTACTAAAAGTAATCCTGGAGGGGAAAATACAAGGTAAAAGAGACAGAGGCAGACCAAAACTAACATGGAGAAGTAACATTAAAAGATGGACAAGTCAGCCTATGACAAAATGCACTATCAAAGCAAGAGGGACAGAGCGGAATGGCGCTCTGTGGTAGCCAACCTTCGATGCGGAGACGGCACTCAGTAATGCTGATGATCAAACATCAATAATGAAGCCGTTTAGACAATTTAGCAAATACAAACCCATGCTAACTGCAACACGAGTATACAACATAAATATATCAGAATGCAAGACACAAAAAGGTGGACGGAAGAAATATAAGAGTCGTGGATAGTGGATAGTGGATAAAGGTACTCATATAGCAACAACCGTTGGGTAATCAAGTATTAGTGACGTCATTGTATTAAGCATCAGCTTCATGAAGTGGGTTGGCCAGTTCCCCCCACCCCTCGCTACCTTTTTCGTAGGGAATAACTCTACGTACCAATTTTAAGTGGCTGGGTGGACCCGGGAGCCTTTTGCGTTGAAATAAATATTTTGCCTAACTTTCAGGTAGGTACACTAGTATCCTGGGACATATCTACCATATACATCTGCTGGTGTATGTCGGGGGGGGGGGGTGGGCTCACTACAGGACCAGAGAAATAAAGGCCGCTTGGTCAAAGCAGTCGCCATGAAGAGTGAGAGCTTTTTATTTCACCCCGACAGAAAAAATCCTTTCTGTCTACCTCGGGTTTCGAACACAGTTTCAACCAGTGAAACAGTAATGCTGTGGGGAATAGTTCATATATTAATTTATTGGGAAAAAAAAACAGAAATTAATAATGAAGGCACAAAAATAAACAGCAGAATAGCACAGACAAAAATATCATTTCAGAAATTGAACGTCTTGTGCAACAAGTCTATGTCAGTCGAATTAAGAGAGTCCATCGATGCTATAATATAGCCAATTCTGACCTATGGAAGCGAAACAAGGACAGTAGACAAACAGATGAAAAGACCTCAGAGATGATTTCTCATAAGAATGTTGAGAGTTCCCTGGACAGCCAAAAGAACCAAGAGGTCATTCTCAAAGAGGCCAAAACAAAAAGGGAACTTCTAAATAACATCAGACAAATACATTTGATATTTTTCAGACACATCATGAGAAGAGGAAAGCTGGAATATTTGGTTACAACTGGCAAAATAAAGGGAAAGAGAGATCGCGGACGACCAACAGAGAAGTTTATAGATAACTTGGTGTCGTGGCACGGTTAACAGTGACGAACAGAATTAATATGTTGCGTTTCAGACACCCTACGCTAACCGGCATGGCACATGATGATGATGAATAATGAAGCACGTACAATAATGACCTTCTGTTTGTTGCATACCTCCCCAGCTGGTCGGTCCTCAAACAAGATTATTCAAAACGAAACTTCTAGAAGATAGAACACGGAACACGTAAGTTTGCCATCCTTAATGAAAAAACACGTTAAAAATACTTTAAAAAACACGTTTAAAAAAAAAAGACCTTTAGCGCTACTGTAAGGAAGTAGGTTAAGATGGCGGCGCTGTAAACGAGTTATGTTTTTAGATACAGGAATGGTAAGTTCAAATTAGTGGATTGCAAGCACTAAATATTTATTTTACAGTTAATTGTTATAAATAGATCTGTCAGGTCAGGTAATTTTACCTGCTACTGTATGCAATAGACAGTACAACCTGTGGCTGACCTGTTGCCTTGCAGGTAAGCTCGGGAGAGTAAAAGGCTAAGAGAGGGTACCCCGAAATAAAACAACCCCACTGCCTTGTGGGTGAGACTTTTTAGTCAAAAGCTAGCGGAGCCAACCGTAAACAAACCGACGGAAGGCAACAGAAAACCACCGTCGTAGCTTCTTTGTACAATCATGAATCGCCACAACAATAAAAATAACGACAACAACGTTAAGGTGGATTCTAATGGAAAACGCTCGTTCGGTAGGGGACATCATGTGCTACGGGTGATAGGCGATCGTCGTCAAACTACTTTAAGCAAAATTAAGATAAAACAAACTCTAAAGATAGGTACTTGGAATGTGAGAACACTCATGCAGAATGGTAAACTAGAAAACATCATACAAGAAATGAAAAGAATGGGTTTACAATTACTGGGACTTTTCGAAATGAGATACACCGGATCAGGGGAGATCTATTCTGATAAACATAAAATAATATATTCTGGAGGTACTGAACACCAAAGAGGAGTAGGTATCATCTTGGATGCAGAAAGAGCAAGAACAGTGAAAGGCTTTGACATTAATATCTGACAGAGTCCTTTTACTGAAATTAAATGGAAAGCCAATAGACATAAATCTTATATAAGTTTATGCACCAACAGCAGACAGTCTAGAAGAAACAATTGATAAATTTTACGACGAGTTAAACGAGGCACTTCATAAGTGCAAAACACATGAAAACACCATAGTTCTAGGGGATTTTAACGCAAAAGTAGGAAAGGAAAGAGTTGAGGAAGTAGTTGGTCATTGTAGCTTAGGCGAGAGGAATGAAAGAGGTGAGAAACTTATTGACTAGGCAAGAACACACAACATGATGATAGGAAACACCTGGTTTAAGCAACATCCAAGACGTCTGTGGACATGGAAAAGCCCAGGGGACAACGCACGTAATCAAATTGGTTATATAATGATAAGCAATAGATTTAGAAACAGTCTGGTGTGTGTGAAAACTAGACCAAGGGGCAGATTGCAATAGTGATCATGCACCAATTGTGGGAAAGCTTAGAGTAAAATTAAAAGCAACAAAACGAGCCTCAGTTAACATCAAGTTAAATTTAGATTTACTCAAATCAGACAAGAATCTGCAAGACAAATATAAAATCACAATTCAGAACCGATACAATGCAATAGAGAAGATACAAAGCATTGATGAACAGTGGGAAATGCTAAAAGAATCAATGCAACAAACATCAAAAGAGTTTCATACCACCAGTGAGGACAAATTCAAGAAAATATGGATGACATACGACATTTGGTAGCTAATGAATACAAGAAGAAGAAATAAAGAAAATAAAGATGAGTATAAGAGATTGAATAAAGAAATTGTAGTAAAATGCAATGAAGCAAAAGAAGCATTGCTGAAAGAGAGATGCAAAGAGATTGAAATGCAACAAAAAGGAGATGCTAAAGCTATATACAAACAAATTGAGGAATTAACAGGAAGAAAAACGCAATCAAAAAATGGATGCCTAAGATCAAAGGAAGGAGAACTGTTGATTGATCAAGAAAACATAAGGGAACGATGGACAGACTACATTAAAGATCTTTATAATGATGAACGAACAGAAGTAAATATTAAGGATAATGGAGAAGGACCAGAAATACTCAGAGAAGAAGTGGAAGACGCCTTGCACAATATGAAAACAGGCAAAGCTCCTGGACCAGATAATATAACTAAAGAATAGATTGGAGCCATGGGTGATTTTGGAATAGAAATAATAACAAAAATATTGAATGATATCTACAACAGCGGATATATACCAGACGACATGCTCAAATCAATATTCGTTGCCCTACCAAAGAAATCGGGTGCGATTGATCATCACACAATAAGCCTTATGAGTCATATGACTAAGATATTACTAAGATGGATTTTTACTCGCTATTTTTAACTTAAGATACTGTAAACATTAAGTTTTGACTACATCAATGGGTCGTTATAAATTTATATAAATCAAATAAGCAACAATAATAACCAAATTTTTTTTTTTTTAATGAAATTAATTCCCTGTTGGGTTCTAATCATTATAACTTTACATGCAAATTTTGAACAACTTACAACAAGCGGTTAAAAAGCTATCGAGTTATGAAACAAGCTATATAGAAGACCCCTGGTTTAAGTTTAGAGGTTGGAACAGCCTACAACTAAACCTAACCCTAACCCTAAACTTTTTGTTCAAAAAAGAAATACAATAAAATGTGCGAAAACTAGAAACAATTGATAAATTCAAGTAAGTCCGGTCAGTGTGGGGAGATCACTCGTTTAGCAGAAATAATTTAGGACACTAAACTCGTACTTTTACCTGGTGTTCTGCTAAGGTACATTATGTGAATGTGCTATTTAAATGTTTTGATTTATATTGCATTCGCCGTTGTGTGCATGACGATAAAATGGTCTATTCCGAACAACAGTCACAGTTTTATTGTGACGATTCATGATTGTACACAGATGATACAGTCTTAATCGCTAAGAGTGAAAAAGAGTTACAAGAAATGTTAAATATTATAGTGAAAAAAAGCAAAACTAAAGGACTGCCTTAATAGCAGAAAGACAGAAGTAATGGTAACAACAAAGAAAAAGACATTACCTCAGTGCAAAATAAAGACAAGTGCAACAATATTAAAATTGAAATTTGAATTTAAATATTTGAAGCAGCTTTCCAAAAAAATGAGGAAGATACAATCCAATCCATTTTTGACAATAGAAACAATAAAAAGAGTTCTTAAATGTTATGTAGAGCCAGTCTTAACATATGGATGTGAATCATGGACAATAGGACAACAGACAAGAAAATCACTGGAGTCTGTAGAAATGTGGTTTTACAGAAGAATGATGAGAATACATGAACAGCTAAGAAGAGTAATGAAAACGTTCTGAAGAAGGCCAAAGCAAAAAGAGAGCTAATTTCCAATATTAGGAAGAAACAATCATCATTTTTTGGCCATGTAATAAGAAGGGAACAGTTGGAATATATTGTAACAACTGGAAAAATTGAGGGACGAAGAGATAGAGGGAAGCAAAGAGAAAAAAAAATACCAGACAGCTTAAGAGAATGGCTTGGCAGAAGGTCAACAACAGAAATGATAAATAACTGTCGCGATCGAAAGTTGTGGAGAGACATGATCATCTACGCCAGCAGGCCCGATACTTGATGATGGTGAGTCACAGTTGTATGCCCGGCACCTCCGAGTAGATCTGATTCGTAAAGCGAAGTACTCATGACATTTGCGTTTAGAGGGACGGAAACTGTAGTCTCAGACTAGCAAAGCCTTTCAGCTTCCAGCTTGCCTGTGTCCGTCAGAGGGGAAGCTTATGGGGAGGATAACATGAACAAATGGACAGGCCCGGACATCGCAGTCTCATAACATGAATGAGGACATAGAGAACTGGAGACGGTTGACGTCGTCTCTTAGTGGTGCCACAATGACATTCAGAGTTATGTGAAGAGGAAGAAGAGGAGGAAGAGGAGGAAGATGAAGAAGAAGAAGAAAAGAGGAAGAGAAAGGAGGAAGAGAAAGGAGGAAGAAGAAGCAACAGCAGAAGAAGAAAAAGAAGAGGTAAAAGAGGAAGAAAAAAAGTAGAAGAAGAAAAAGAGGAAGAGATAGGAGGAAGAAGAAGCAACAGAAGAAGAAGAGAAAGAAGAGGAAGAAGAAGAAGTAAAAGAGAAAGAGGTAGGAGGAAGAAGAAGCAACAGAAGAAGAAGAGAAAGAAGAGGAAGAAGAAGAAGATAAAGAAGCAAAAAGCAAAAGAAGAAGCAAAAGATGACGAACAAGAGAAAGAAGAAAAAAGAAGATGAAGAAAAGGAAGAAGAAAAGAAAGAAGAATCATAGAGGAAAATAAAGAAGAGTTGGAGGAAGAAGAAGAAGAAGAAAAAAAGAGGTAGAAGAAAATGAAGCAAAAGTAGAGGAGAAAAAAAGAGGAAAGAAAAAATAAGAGGAGGTAGAAGAAGAGAAAGAATAAACAAAAGAAGAAGGTGAAGAAGAGGTGGAGGAAGAAGATGAAGAATAAGTAGAAGAAGAAGAAGAAAGAAGATAATAAAAAAAACGAAGAAAAAAGCAGATGAAGAAAAGAAAGAAGAAACAAAAGAGGAAGATAAAGAAGAGGTGGAGGAAGAAGAAAGAAAACGAGAAAGAAGGAAGCAGAAGAGGAGGAAGAAGAAAGAAAACGAGAAAGAAGGAAGCAGAAGAGGAGGAAGAAAAAAGAAAACGAGAAAGAAGGAAGAAGAAGAGGAGGAAGAAGAAAGAAAACGAGAAAGAAGGAAGAAGAAGAAGAGGAAGAAGAAAGAAAACGAGAAAGAAGGAAGAAGAAGAGGAGGAAGAAGAAAGAAAACGAGAAAGAAGGAAGAAGAAGAAGAGGAGGAAGAAGAAAGAAAACGAGAAAGATGGAAGAAGAAGAGGAGGAAGAAGAAAGAAAACGAGAAAGAAGGAAGAAGAAGAGGAGGAAGGAGAAAGAAAACGAGAAAGAAGGAGGAAGTAGAAGAGGAAGAAGAGGAATTATAATTTCTAGAAGCAAGAAGAAAGACATTTGTTTGTGTAACTTGTGTCGATGAACACGTAACCTGACTATAAATAAGTAAACATTCTCTCTCTCAGTGCATGGGTCAAAGTTAACGAGTCAGAGGTCGCTGCAGCAATCAGCAAGAGGGTCGAGGTCATGACAGGGCTGGCGTCAGCTGGTGGTGCTTTACCTTCTGGAGCAATAGAGGTGCGGTCGTAATGTTGTCTGCCTGTCCGTCATCCTTCAATCTTACTGTCCCTCCATCCTTCAATCTTTCGGTCCGTCCATCCTTCAATCTTACTGTCCCTCCATCCTTCAATCGTACTGTCCGTCCATCATTCAATCTTACTGTTTGTCCATCCTTCAATCTTACTGTTTGTCCATCCTTCAATCTTACTGTTTGTCCATCCTTCAATCTTACTGTTTGTCCATCCTTCAATCTTACTGTTTGTCCATCCTTCAATCTTACTGTTTGTCCATCCTTCAATCTTACTGTTTGTCCATCCTTCAATCTTACTGTTTGTCCATCCTTCAATCTTACTGTTTGTCCATCCTTCAATCTTACTGTTTGTCCATCCTTCAATCTTACTGTTTGTCCATCCTTCAATCTTACTGTCCGTCCATCCTTCAATCTTACTGTCCGTCCATCCTTCAATCTTACTGTTTGTCCATCTTTCAATCTTACTGTTTGTCCATCCTTCAATCTTACTGTTTGTCCATCCTTCAATCTTACTGTTTGTCCATCCTTCAATCTTACTGTCCGTCCATCCTATAATCTTACTGTCCGTCCATCCTTCAATCTTACTGTTTGTCCATCCTTCAATCTTACTGTTTGTCCATCCTTCGATCTTACTGTTTGTCCATCCTTCAATCTTACTGTTTGTCCATCCTTCAATCTTACTGTTTGTCCATCCTTCAATCTTACTGTTTGTCCATCCTTCAATCTTACTGTCCGTCCATCCTTCAATCTTACTGTCCGTCCATCCTTCAATCTTACTGTCCGTCCATCCTTCAATCCTACTGTCCGTCCATCCTTCAATCTTACTGTCCGTCCATCCTTCAATCTTACTGTCCGTCCATCCTTCAATCTTACTGTCCGTCCATCCTTCAATCTTTCTGTCCATATATCCGTCCACCAATCTATTCAGCATTATTATTATCTATTATTATAATTCTATGTAGCCTCTATTATTATAATTCTATGTAGCCTCTATTATTATAATTCTATGTATCCTCGGTGGCTGAGTTGTAAGTGTGTTCGCTTCCTGACCAGAAGGGTCCTGGTTCAAACTCCAGCAGTGGCGGATTTTTTTTCGGACTGACAAGGCTCCGGGGTTCACCCAGCCTCTAAAAATGGGTACCAGAGATTTTTTTCTGTGAAGTAAAGGTGGCCTGGCGTAATACCAACCACATCACCCAAACAATTGCCGTGGTTTATTGAAAAATATGGTCACTACCGCCATATTCCCCATACGCCTAGCAAGGCAGGGAAGGGAACCTTTACTTTTACTTGTTATATTTCTATATTATTATTTCTATATTATTATTTATTTATTCTTGTTATATGTATTCTTATTCTCATTGTTTATTATTAGTAGTATTTATTATTATTCATTATTATACTATATTGTTTATTATTAGTAGTCTTCTTCTTCTTTTCTCTTTTTTTACTGATACCTAAAAGGTGTCGTGGTTTATATCATTTGTCGTTCTTGAGCTGCTCGAATTGTCTGAATTAGTGATTTTCCTTTCTTGTTACAAGTCTATGTCACTGCATCTATCCATCTTCTTCTGGGTCTTCCTCTTGGTCTTTTTCCATGCATTCTCGAGAAGAACGCCCTTGATGGTGATTGGTGAGGATTCATTCTGACCAGGTGGCCAAACCATTTAAGTTGTTAGTAGTATTGATAATAATGAATAATGAATAATATCAATCAATCAGTAGTATTGATTATTATTCATTGTTTCTTTATTATACTATATTTTTTATTATTAGTAGTATTATTCATTATTCATTATTATACTATATTGTTTATTATTATTTATTTCTTCTTGTTATTTATTTCTTCTTGTTATTTATCATTATCGTTATTATTATAATATTTATTACTATTATTACTGATGTGGAAAAATAACATTTGTGGACTATTTTCAACGTTTCGGTCAAAATAAGCCTTGTAGAGGGAGTAGACAACAAAGCTGCGATCTACCCGTCGCCATCTGAAGTAATGTCTATTATCTACAATGTCGTTTCTGGTCTACATTGTCATTGTTTTTGTCATTCTTGCAGTGGCCCTTATCGTGTTGTCTCTATAGTGTTGTATCTATGGGCTAATTGATTTTCTCCATTGTGCTATGTACTTCCTCTTTCCTTCCTCATTTTCTTGTCAGCGTTGAGGTGAGATATAATTTGCAGTGTTTTGCTCTTCTGTTTGCCTCTACTGATGTTATGTTTCCTAGTGTTTTTTATCCCTTTAATTCATCTTTTTCGTGGTCGACTTTTGGGTCTGGTGGTCTCGTAACATTTATTGAAGGCTAGATTTGTTGTGTTTTGATCTTAGTCTAATCACGTGACCAAATCATTTTATTTGTTGTTTCTTTATATATTCTAAGGCGGGGATTATTCCTAGCGTGTTTCTTAGTTCTTCATTTCTGATCATATATCTCCGGTTATATTCAGTACAGTCTTGAAGTATGTGTTCAGCAGTGTAGGCCGCTTGTCCACCATGTACATATGCCTAAGGTGCCAATCTTGAATGTTACATGTATGCGACCATGGGGTCGATTGTGCCATGTTCTGAGACGTATAATGATAACTTATTGCTATCTGTTCATATTATAACCACCGAGCTATCGCGGTTCAATAATACTATTAATAATAATACTATTAATAATAATAATAACAACAATAATAATCATATAAATTATTACAAATGTGTAATGCTTATATTATATGGACTTCCGTTTTCATGATGGCGGAAATAAGTCACGATCTCTCGATCGCTGCAGAAATTTCTTTGGAATCGGATCAATTTCGGTTTTCCGTTGCAATTTTCTGCATTCAAGTTGAAATGTTGTTCTACTTATCATATCAATGCCAATGAAGTGGCGTTGCACGCACGGCAATACTTCGTTTTGACGAATCAAGTGTTGTGAATGCGACCTTCCACCGTCTAGTGTTGATCTGCGTTTTACGTCACATTGAGTGCTGTTCAATGACCGTTGATGGAGTTGTTTGCCGCAAGTTATTTACAATTTCCAACGCATGAATGTGGTGGGCTCCGTCAAGTCAGCCGAAGTTTTCTCTCTTTGGAGAATTTGCACCATGTTTCGTTCGTTGTAGACTGCATTCACTAGAGTAATCATGAATCCATGGGCGCAGCCATTTTGTGCGTGCTACGTCATCATAATGGCTCATCGTGTGTCCCAAGACCGACCATGCGCTAATCTTGCGATCTGTTGTTTGGTGTGCAACGGGGATAATCTGACGACGAACTGTGTTTTGTATGGTCGGAGTTGGAGTCAAACACGATGTCCTAACATCATCAAGCGCTATACATTTAAATTATATATATACATATATATATATATATATATATATATATATATATATATATATATATATATAACGAAAGCGGCGAGAGAGAGAGAGAGAGAGAGAAAGAGAGAGAGAGAGAGAGAGAGAGAGAAAGTAGCGAAGTAGTAGAGACTTGGTTTAGCGGTAATATGAAAGTAGTTTCATTGCTTATAGGTTGACACGCCTAAGTGAACCCAGCTGTATATAAAATGTGTACCTGAGTAGTATACAAGGGTCCAACTGTTAAGTATTGTGGCGCTAAATTAACAAAGATATATAGGGCGGCGCGCGGCGCGCATAAAGCGTGCGGCGCAGGGGGAGTTAACCATGACCGATCGTGTCCGGATATGACCTCTAGTCCCGGTGACCCCGGAAGTGAACTGTTTATGTCTGGTGTAGGTTGACAAAGGCTGACTTTGGAGTTCCGTATTTTAAAAATTCCGAATTATTTAAAAAAAACAGTCTCCATCGGATTTCGAACACGGGTCTACGGCGTGCCAGGCCAGACACTTACCACTATGCTACAGGCGAGCACAGAATTAGAGGCTGAATGAGACAGGTGAGTCGTGACGCTTTTGTTGGTGCTCGACAGCTATCTAGTAGTAGAGAAAGTTTGACCCGCATTTAGGCGCTAAATTAACAAAGATATATAGGGCAGCGTGCGGCGCAGGGGGAGTTAACCATGACATTTCGTGTCGGGATGCCTGGTGACCTCTCGTTGACCTTTAAACCTCTCGGCGCCATGGTCGGGGTGAGCTCTCGCAGTGGGGGACCTATTATGATCAAAGACCCTATGTCTCTGTGAAATTTCTCACTTGGGTAACTTAAGCTGGTCTAGCCATCTAACAGAGAGACAGTAAATTAATGTACTTTTGATATTTTATTACTGTTGTGTTTTTTTTTGTAGTGGTTGTAGTAATAGCAGTAGTTAAAGTCGTTATTGAAGTTGTACAACTAGTGTGACTTGTATTTTGTAGAGTTATAACAGACAAGTGGGGGCTATGCCTTTTTTTTCATGAGACGGTAGAGTCTTATAGTTATTTTTATGCATGACAACTTTAATGTAACTATAAAATACATTTTGAAATTAATGTCATGTCATTGTAACAGTCATGTCAATGTAACAGTCATGTCAATGTAACAGTCATTTCGTTATAATAGGCATCTCGTTGTAACAGTCACGTATGTCATGTCGTTTTATAAGAGACGTATGGTATGTCGTTGTAACAGACATGTCGTTGTATCAGTCATGTCGATGTAGTAGACACGCATGGCATGTCATTGTAACAGTCATGTCAATGTAACAGTCATGTCAATGTAACAGTCATTTCGTTGTAATAGTCATCTCGTTGTAACAGTCACGTATGTCATGTCGTTCTATCAGACACGTATGGTATGTCGTTGTAACAGACATGTCGTTGTATCAGGCATGTCGATGTAGTAGACACGTATGTCATGTCATTGTAACAGTCATGTCAATGTAACAGTCATGTCAATGTAACAGTCATTTCGTTGTAATAGCCATGTCGTTGTAACAGTCACGTTATGTCATGTCGTTTTATCAGAAACGTATGGTATGTCGTTGTAACAGACATGTCGTTGTATCAGTCATGTCGATGTAGTAGACACGTATGTCATGTCATTGTAACAGTCATGTCAATGTAACAGTCATGTCAATGTAACAGTCATTTCGTTGTAATAGCCATCTCGTTGTAACAGTCACAGATGTCATGTCGTTTTATCAGACATGTATGGTATGTCGTTGTAACAGACATGTCGTTGCATCAGTCATGTCGATGTAGTAGACACGTATGTCATGTCATTGTAACAGTCATGTCAATGTAACAGTCATGTCAATGTAACAGTCATTTCGTTGTAATAGTCATCTCGTTGTAACAGTCACGTATGTCATGTCGTTTTATCAGAGACGTATGATATGTCGTTGTAACAGACATGTCGTTGTATCAGTCATATCGATGTAGTAGACACGTATGTCATATCATTGTAACAGTCATGTCAATGTAACAGTCATGTCAATGTAACAGTCATTTCGTTGTAATAGTCATCTCGTTGTAACAGTCACGTATGTCATGTCGTTTTATCAGAGACGTATGATATGTCGTTGTAACAGACATGTCGTTGTATCAGTCATATCGATGTAGTAGATACGTATGTCATGTCTATCTATCTATCTTTCGTTCGCCTGAAGTATTGTCTATATCTGCAATGTCGTTTCCTGTATAAATTTTACTGTCTTTTGTAATTCTTGCAGTGGCCCATATAGTTTTGTCTGTAGTGTTGTATCTATGGGCCAATGGATTTTCCTCAGTCTACTATATTCAGTGCAGTCTTGAAGTATGTGTTCAGCAGTCTGGGCTGCCTGTCCACATGTACAAGTAGTTGATGTGCCGATCTTGAATTTTGTATACATGTGACTATGGAGTCGATTGTGTCCTGTTCTTAGGCGTATAATGATAACTTGTTCATATCTATTCATATTATGAAAGGCATCCTGATTTGGGGCTTGTGGTCTTCTGATTGATTTGATTATCTGTTTCTTATGATGGTATGTAACTGGTGTATCTAGTTGTGTGCCTGTTGAACCTTCCTTTGCCAACTGATCTGCTTTCTCATTTCCTGGTATTCCACAGTGAGACGGGATCCACTGCAGGGCAACCCTGTGATGCTTGCAGAGTTCAGTCAATAAGGTCTGCAGATGTGGTAATTTTCTGGATTGTAGTGCCTGGAGTACTGATCTTGCATCTGTCAACAACACTACAGGCTGTGGGCTAAGATTACTGTTCAGCAGTTTTTCTATTGCCAACTTTATTGCTTGTATTTCTGCATCATAATTGTGACAATATTTCCCTGTTGCTATTTTATTCATATCCCTAGTGTTATTTGGGTACTCTATATATGCACCTGCTCCCCATTCTTTACTGCATTCTGTGCTGATCCATCTGTGTACACACGGATCCATAGGTCTTGTGGGTATTCTTCATCCAGGAAACTGAGAGTTATTGTTTTTCGCTGTAGACTATTTTGTTCCTCTTTGTCAACTATTCCTTTCACTTCTGTCCGTATTTGAACTGATAATCCTGATTCATCTGTCCAGGGAGTCTGTTCTGGTATGGGCAGAAGGGGTTTAACAACTCTTGGCATGTCTGGTGTTTGTCTACTAATACGCTTGGCTTGGTGGATAAAGCTGCTTCTCTTAAGTCGTCCCAATGCAAGATTTTGGAATCTGTCCTTCATTGGATGTCTCGGCATGCATACAAATTTTTCTGCCTGTATCAGCACCTTTGTGTCTCTCCGTTCTCTCAGTGCTGGTATCCTCCACAATTTCTCCATCTCCAATATTGGTGTTGATTTCATTGCTCCTGTGATGACCCTAAGTGCCTGGTTTTGTACTTTATCCAGTTCTTGCAATGTGGTGTTTGATGCTGAGCACCATGCGGATGATCCATATTCTAAATGTGGGCGTATACTCTGTTGGTAAACTTTACTGAGTATTTTCCCACTCGCACCCCATGTGGTTCCACACAACTTTCTTAGAATAGCCAATTTCCTCCTTGCTTTTTGGGTTGCCTTATTTATCTGCTGTTTCCAAGATAGTTTGTTATCAAATGTAACTCCGAGATATGTAGCTTGTATGTCTTTTTTCACAGGCTCATTGTTTATGTAGATGGCTCCTGCTTTTTGTTTTGGGGAGAGTGTGAAAAGTGTAGTACTGCATTTGTCTGTATTGATGCTGATACACCATCTATTTGTCCATGAATTCAGTGCATTCATAGCTCTTTGTAGCAATTTGGAGGCCACTGTTGCATACTCCTCTGTGCACCACATTACCAAGTCATCTGCATACATTGCCACTTTGATGCCATGTGGTAGTTCAGTAACTAGGTCATTGATGTAGATCAGAAAAAGTGTTGTAGATAGTACCCCTCCTTGTGGAACGCCCTGGCGCAATAAGACCTTCTTACTCTTAAGACCATCCAGTTGCACTCTGGCTCTCCTGTATGTCATGTCAATGTAACAGTCATGTCAATGTAACAGTCATGTCAATGCAACAGTCATTTCGTTGTAATAGTCATCTCGTTGTAACAGACACGTATGTCATGTCGTTTTATCAGACACGTATGGTATGTCGTTGTAACAGACATGTCGTTGTATCAGTCATGTCGATGTAGTAGACACGTATGTCATGTCATTGTAACAGGCATGTCAATGTAACAGTCATGTCAATGTAACAGTCATTTCGTTGTAATAGGCATCTCGTTGTAACAGTCACGTATGTCATGTCGTTCTATCAGACACGTATGGTATGTCCTTGTAACAGACATGTCGTTGTATTAGTAATGACGATGTAGTAGACACGTATGTCATGTCATTGTAACAGTCATGGCAATGTAACAGTCATGTCAATGTAACAGTCATTTCGTTGTAATAGTCATCTCGTTGTAACAGTCACGTATGTCATGTCGTTTTATCAGAGACGTATGGTATGTCGTTGTAACAGACATGTCGTTGTATCAGTCATGTCGATGTAGTAGACACGTATGTCATGTCATTGTAACAGTCATGTCAATGTAACAGTCATTTCGTTGTAATAGTCATCTCGTTGTAACAGACACGTTTGTCAGGTCGTTTTATCAGACACGTATGGTATGTCGTTGTAACAGACATGTCGTTGTATCAGGTATGTCATTGTAGTAGACACGTATGTCATGTCATTGTAACAGTCATGTCAATGTAACAGTCATGTCAATGTAACAGTCATTTCGTTGTAATAGTCATCTCGTTGTAACAGGCACGTATGTCATGTCGTTTTATCAGAGACGTATGCTATGTCGTTGTAACAGACATGTCGTTGTATCAGTCATGTCGATGTAGTAGACACGTATGTCATATCATTGTAACAGTCATGTCAATGTAACAGTCATTTCGTTGTAATAGTCATCTCGTTGTAACAGTCACGTATGTCGTGTCGTTTTATCAGACACGTATGGTATGTCGTTGTAACAGACATGTCGTTGTATCAGTCATGACGATGTAGTAGACACGTATGTCATGTCATTGTAACAGTCATGTCAATGTAACAGTCATGTCAATGTAACAGTCATTTCGTTGTAATAGTCATCTCGTTATAACAGTCAAGTATGTCATGTCGTTTTATCAGAGACGTATGGTATGTCGTTGTAACAGACATGTCGTTGTATCAGTCATGTCGATGTAGTAGACACGTATGTCATGTCATTGTAACAGTCATGTCAATGTAACAGTCATTTCGTTGTAATAGTCATCTCGTTATAACAGTCAAGTATGTCATGTCGTTTTATCAGAGACGTATGGTATGTCGTTGTAACAGACAATTCGTTGTATCAGGTATGTCGATGTAGTAGACACGTATGTCATGCCATTGTAACAGTCATGTCAATGTAACAGTCATGTCAATGTAACAGTCATTTCGTTGTAATAGACATCTCGTTGTAACAGACACGTATGTCATGTCGTTTTATCAGAGACGTATGGTATGTCGTTGTAACAGACATGTCGTTGTATCAGGTATGTCGATGTAGTAGACACGTATGTCATGCCATTGTAACAGTCATGTCAATGTAACAGTCATGTCAATGTAACAGTCATTTCCTTGTAATAGTCATCTCGTTGTAACAGGCACGTATGTCATGTCGTTTTATCAGAGACGTATGGTATGTCGTATTAACAGACAATTCGTTGTATCAGTCATGTCGATGTAGTAGACACGTATGTCATGTCATTGTAACAGTCATGTCAATGTAACAGTCATTTCGTTGTAATAGTCATCTCGTTGTAACAGACACGTATATCATGTCGTTTTATCAGACACGTATGGTATGTCGTTGTAACAGACATGTCGTTGTATCAGACATGTCGATGTAGTAGACACGTATGTCATGTCATTGTAACAGTCACGTCAATGTAACAGTCATGTCAATGTAACAGTCATTTCGTTGTAATAGTCATCTCGTTGTAACAGTGACGTATGGCATGTCGTTTTATCAGACACGTATGGTATGTCGTTGTAACAGACATGTCGTTGTATCAGTCATATCGTTGTAGTAGACACGTATGTCATGTCATTGTAACAGGCATGTCAATGTAACAGTCATGTCAAAGTAACAGTCATTTTGTTGTTATAGTCATCTCGTTGTAATAGTCACTTATGTCATGCCGTTTTATCAGACACGTCCGGTATGTCGTTGTAACAGACATGTCGTTGTATCAGTCATGTCGATGGAGTAGACACGTATGTCATGTCATTGTAACAGTCATGTCATTGTAACAGTCATTTCGTTGTAATAGTCATATCGATGTAACAGACACGTATGTCAAGTCATTGTAACAGTCATGTCAATGTAACAGTAATTTCATTGTAATAGTCATCTCGTTGTAACAGTCACGTTATGTCATGTCGTTTTATCAGAAACGTATGGTATGTCGTTGTAACAGACATGTCGTTGTATCAGTCAGGTCGATGTAGTAGACACGTATGTCATGTCGTTGTAACAGACACGTATGGTATGTCGTTGTAACAGACATGTCGTTGTATCAGGCATGTCGATGTAGTAGACACGTATGTCATGTCATTGTAACAGTCATGTCAATGTAACAGTCATGACAATGTAACAGTCATTTCGTTGTAATAGTCATCTCGTTGTAACAGTCACGTATGTCATGTCGTTTTATCAGAGACGTATGGTATGTCGTTGTAACAGACATGTCGTTGTATCAGGCATGTCCTTGTAGTAGACACGTATATCATGTCATTGTAACAGTCATGTCAATGTAACAGTCATTTCGTTGTAATAGTCAACTCGTTGTAACAGTCACGTATGTCATGTCGTTTTATCAGAGACGTATGGTATGTCGTTGTAACAGACATGTCGTTGTATCAGTCATGTCGGTGTAGTAGACACGTATGTCATTTCATTGTAACAGTCATGTCAATGTAACAGTCATTTCGTTGTAATAGTCATCTCGTTGTAACAGACACGTTTGTCAGGTCGTTTTATCAGACACGTATAGTATGTCGTTGTAACAGACATGTCGTTGTATCAGGTATGTCATTGTAGTAGACACGTATGTCATGTCATTGTAACAGTCATGTCAATGTAACAGTCATGTCAATGTAACAGTCATTTCGTTGTAATAGTCATCTCGTTGTAACAGTCACGTATGTCATGTCGTTTTATCAGAGACGTATGGTATGTCGTTGTAACAGACATGTCGTTGTATCAGTCATGTCGATGTAGTAGACACGTATGTCATATCATTGTAACAGTCATATCAATGTAACAGTCATTTCGTTGTAATAGTCATCTCGTTGTAACAGTCACGTATGTCGTGTCGTTTTATCAGACACGTATGGTATGTCGTTGTAACAGACATGTCGTTGTATCAGTCATGACGATGTAGTAGACACGTATGTCATGTCATTGTAACAGTCATGTCAATGTAACAGTCATGTCAATGTAACAGTCATTTCGTTGTAATAGTCATCTCGTTATAACAGTCAAGTATGTCATGTCGTTTTATCAGAGATATATGGTATGTCGTTGTAACAGACATGTCGTTGTATCAGTCATGTCGATGTAGTAGACACGTATGTTATGTCATTGTAACAGTCATGTCAATGTAACAGTCATTTCGTTGTAATAGTCATCTCGTTGTAACAGACACGTATGTCATGTCGTTTTATCAGAGACGTATGGTATGTCGTTGTAACAGACATGTCGTTGTATCAGGTATGTCGATGTAGTAGACACGTATGTCATGCCATTGTAACAGTCATGTCAATGTAACAGTCATGTCAATGTAACAGTCATTTCCTTGTAATAGTCATCTCGTTGTAACAGGCACGTATGTCATGTCGTTTTATCAGAGACGTATGGTATGTCGTATTAACAGACAATTCGTTGTATCAGTCATGTCGATGTAGTAGACACGTATGTCATGTCATTGTAACAGTCATGTCAATGTAACAGTCATGTCAATGTAACAGTCAATTCGTTGTAATAGTCATCTCGTTGTAACAGTCACGTATGGCATGTCGTTTTATCAGACACGTATGGCATGTCGTTGTATCAGTCATATCGATGTAGTAGACACGTATGTCATGTCATTGTAACAGGCATGTCAATGTAACAGTCATGTCAAAGTAACAGTCATTTTGTTGTAATAGTCATCTCGTTGTAATAGTCACTTATGTCATGCCGTTTTATCAGAGACGTATGGTATGTCGTTGTAACAGACATGTCGTTGTATCAGTCATGTCGATGTAGTAGACACGTATGTCATGTCATTGTAACAGTCATGTCATTGTAACAGTCATTTCGTTGTAATAGTCATATCGATGTAACAGACACGTATGTCAAGTCATTGTAACAGTCATGTCAATGTAACAGTAATTTCATTGTAATAGTCATCTCGTTGTAACAGTCACGTTATGTCATGTCGTTTTATCAGAAACGTATGGTATGTCGTTGTAACAGACATGTCGTTGTATCAGTCATGTCGATGTAGTAGACACGTATGTCATGTCGTTGTAACAGACACGTATGGTATGTCGTTGTAACAGACATGTCGTTGTATCAGGCATGTCGATGTAGTAGACACGTATGTCATGTCATTGTAACAGTCATGTCAATGTAACAGTCATGACAATGTAACAGTCATTTCGTTGTAATAGTAATCTCGTTTTAACAGTCACGTATGTCATGTCGTTTTATCAGACACGTATGGTATATCGTTATAACAGACATGTCGTTGTATCAGTCATGTCGATGTAGTAGACACGTATGTCATGTAATTGTAACAGTCATGTCAATGTAACAGTCATGTCAATGTAACAGTCTTTTCGTTGTAATAGTCATCTCGTTGTAACAGACACGTATGTCATGTCGTTTTATCAGAGACGTATGGTATGTCGTTGTAACAGACATGTCGTTGTATCAGGCATGTCCTTGTAGTAGACACGTATATCATGTCATTGTAACAGTCATGTCAATGTAACAGTCATTTCGTTGTAATAGTCAACTCGTTGTAACAGTCACGTATGTCATGTCGTTTTATCAGAGACGTATGGTATGTCGTTGTTACAGACATGTCGTTGTATCAGTCATGTCGGTGTAGTAGACACGTATGTCATTTCATTGTAACAGTCATGTCAATGTAACAGTCATTTCGTTGTAATAGTCATCTCGTTTTAACAGTCACGTATGGCATGTCGTTTTATCAGACACGTATGGTATGTCGTTGTAACAGACATGTCGTTGTATCAGTCATGACGATGTAGTAGACACGTATGTCATGTCATTGTAACAGTCATGTCAATGTAACAGTCATGTCAATGTTACAGTCATTTCGTTGTAATAGTCATCTCGTTATAACAGTCACGTATGTCATGTCGTTTTATCAGAGATATATGGTATGTCGTTGTAACAGACATGTCGTTGTATCAGTCATGTCGATGTAGTAGACACGTATGTCATATCATTGTAACAGTCATGTCAATGTAACAGTCATTTCGTTGTAATAGTCATCTCGTTGTAACAGACACGTATGTCATGTCGTTTTATCAGAGACGTATGGTATGTCGTTGTAACAGACAATTCGTTGTATCAGGTATGTCGATGTAGTAGACACGTATGTCATGCCATTGTAACAGTCATGTCAATGTAACAGTCATGTCAATGTAACAGTCATTTCGTTGTAATAGTCATCTCGTTGTAACAGACACGTATGTCATGTCGTTTTATCAGAGACGTATGGTATGTCGTTGTAACAGACATGTCGTTGTATCAGGTATGTCGATGTAGTAGACACGTATGTCATGTCATTGTAACAGTCATGTCAATGTAACAGTCATTTCGTTGTAATAGTCATCTCGTTGTAACAGACACCTATATCATGTCGTTTTATCAGACACGTATGGTATGTCGTTGTAACAGACATGTCGTTGTATCAGTCATGTCGATGTAGTAGACACGTATGTCATCTCGTTGTAACAGTCACGTATGTCATGTCGTTTTATCAGACACGTATGGTATGTCGTTGTAACAGACATGTCGTTGTATCAGACATGTCGATGTAGTAGACACGTATGTCATGTCATTGTAACAGTCATGTCAATGTAACAGTCATGACAATGTAACAGTCATTTCGTTGTAATAGTCATCTCGTTGTAACAGTCACGTATGTCATGTCGTTTTATCAGACACGTATGGTATATCGTTATAACAGACATGTCGTTGTATCAGTCATGTCGATGTAGTAGACACGTATGTCATGTCATTGTAACAGTCATGTCAATGTAACAGTCATGTCAATGTAACAGTCTTTTCGTTGTAATAGTCATCTCGTTGTAACAGTCACGTATGTCATGTCGTTTTATCAGAGACGTATGGTATGTCGTTGTAACAGACATGTCGTTGTATCAGGCATGTCCTTGTAGTAGACACGTATATCATGTCATTGTAACAGGCATGTCAATGTAACAGTCATGTCAATGTAACACGTGTCAGTTCTGTTGTTAACTGTTTTCCATGTCATGTCGTTGTAGTAGTCATAGGTGTCACACCGTCGTATGTATGTTGTCCAGTGTGACGTGATGGCTGTATGAAGATCACGACACACTAGACAATCTACATACGACGGTGTGACACCTATGACTACTACAACGACATGACATGGACAACAGTTAACAACAGAACTGACACGTGTTACATTGACATGACTGTTACATTGACATGCCTGTTACAATGACATGACATACGTGTCTACTACATCGATATGACTGATACAACGACATGTCTGTTACAACGACATACCATACGTCTCTGATAAACGACATGACATACGTGTCTGTTACAACGACATGACATACGTGTCTGTTACAACGAGATGACTATTACAACGAAATATTTGTTACATTTACATGACTGTTACAATGACATGCCATACGTGTCTACTACATCGACATGACTGATACAACGACATGTCTGTTACAACGACATACCATACGTCTCTGATAAAACGACATGACATACGTGACTGTTACAACGAGATGACTATTACAACGAAATGACTGTTACATTGACATGACTGTTACATTGACATGACTGTTACAATGACATGACATACGTGTCTACTACATCGACATGACTGATACAACGACATGTCTGTTACAACGACATACCATACGTCTCTGATAAAACGACATGACATACGTGACTGTTACAACGAGATGACTATTACAACGAAATGACTGTTACATTGACATGACTGTTACAATGACATGACATACGTGTCTACTACATCGACATGACTGATATAACGATATGTCTGTTACAACGACATACCATACGTGTCTGATAAAACGACATGACATACGTGTCTGTTAGAACGAGATGACTATTACAACGAAATGACTGTTACATTGACATGACTGTTACAATGACATGATATACGTGTCTACTACATCGACATGCCTGATACAACGACATGTCTGTTATAACGATATACCATACGTGTCTGATAAAACGACATGACATACGTGACTGTTACAACGAGATGACTATTACAACGAAATGACTGTTACATTGTCATGACTGTTACATTGACATGACTGTTACAATGACATGACTTACGTGTCTACTACATCGACATGCCTGATACAACGACATGTCTGTTACAACGACATACCATACGTGTCTGTTACAACGACATGACATACGTGTCTACTACATCGACCTGACTGATACAACGACATGTCTGTTACAACGACATACCATACGTTTCTGATAAAACGACATGACATAACGTGACTGTTACAACGAGATGACTATTACAATGAAATTACTGTTACATTGACATGACTGTTACAATGACTTGACATACGTGTCTGTTACATCGATATGACTATTACAACGAAATGACTGTTACAATGACATGACTGTTACAATGACATGACATACGTGTCTACTACATCGACATGACTGATACAACGACATGTCTGTTACAACGACATACCGGACGTGTCCGATAAAACGACATGACATACGTGTCTGTTACAACGAGATGACTATTACAAAAAAATGACTGTTACTTTGACATGACTGTTACATTGACATGATTGTTACAATGACATGCCATACGTGTCTACTACATCGATATGACTGATACAACGACATGTCTGTTACAACGACATACCATACGTGTCTGATAAAACGACATGCCATACGTGACTGTTACAACGAGATGACTATTACAACGAAATGACTGTTACATTGACATGACTGTTACATTGACATGACTGTTACAATGACATGACATACGTGTCTACTACATCGACATGTCTGATACAACGACATGTCTGTTACAACGACATGCCATACGTGTCTGATAAAACGACATGATATACGTGTCTGTTACAACGAGATGACTATTACAACGAAATGACTGTTACATTGACATGACTGTTACAATGACATGACATACGTGTCTACTACATCGATATGACTGATACAACGAATTGTCTGTTACAACGACATACCATACGTCTCTGATAAAACGACATGACATACGTGCCTGTTACAACGAGATGACTATTACAACGAAATGAATGTTACATTGACATGACTGTTACAATGGCATGACATACGTGTCTACTACATCGACATACCTGATACAACGACATGTCTGTTACAACGACATACCATACGTCTCTGATAAAACGACATGACATACGTGTCTGTTACAACGAGATGACTATTACAACGAAATGACTGTTACATTGACATGACTGTTACAATGACATGACATACGTGTCTACTACATCGACATGACTGATACAACGACATGTCTGTTACAACGACATACCATACATCTCTGATAAAACGACATAACATACTTGACTGTTATAACGAGATGACTATTACAACGAAATGACTGTTACATTGACATGACTGTTACATTGACATGACTGTTACAATGACATGACATACGTGTCTACTACATCGTCATGACTGATACAACGACATGTCTGTTACAACGACATACCATACGTGTCTGATAAAACGACACGACATACGTGACTGTTACAACGAGATGACTATTACAACGAAATGACTGTTACATTGACATGACTGTTACAATGATATGACATACGTGTCTACTACATCGACATGACTGATACAACGACATGTCTGTTACAACGACATACCATACGTCTCTGAAAAAACGACATGACATCTGTGACTGTTACAACGAGATGACTATTACAACGAAATGACTGTTACATTGACATGACTGTTACATTGACATGCCTGTTACAATGACATGACATACGTGTCTACTACAATGACATACCTGATACAACGACATGTCTGTTACAACGACATACCATACGTGTCTGATAAAACGACCTGACAAACGTGTCTGTTACAACGAGATGACTATTACAACGAAATGACTGTTACATTGACATGACTGTTGCAATGACATGACATACGTGTCTACTACATCGACATGACTGATACAACGACATGTCTGTTACAACGACATACCATACGTCTCTGATAAAACGACATGACATACGTGACTGTTACAACGAGATGACTATTACAACGAAATGACTGTTACATTGACATGACTGTTACATTGCCATGACTGTTACAATGACATGACATACGTGTCTACTACATCGTCATTACTAATACAACGACATGTCTGTTACAACGACATACCATACGTGTCTGATAAAACGACATGACATACGTGACTGTTACAACGAGATGCCTATTACAACGAAATGACTGTTACATTGACATGACTGTTACATTGACATGCCTGTTACAATGACATGACATACGTGTCTACTACATCGACATGACTGATACAACGACATGTCTGTTACAACGACATACCATACGTGTCTGATAAAACGACATGACATACGTGTCTGTTACAACGAGATGACTATTACAACGAAATGACTGTTACATTGACATGACTGTTACATTGACATGACTGTTACATTGACATGACATACGTGTCTACTACATCGATATGACTGATACAACGACATGTCTGTTACAACGACATACCATACGTCTCTGATAAAACGACATGACATACGTGACTGTTACAACGAGATGACTATTACAACGAAATGACTGTTACATTGACATGACTGTTACATTGACATGACTGTTACAATGACATGACATACGTGTCTACTACATCGATATGACTGATACAACGACATGTCTGTTACAACGACATACCATACATGTCTGATAAAACGACATGACATCTGTGACTGTTACAACGAGATGGCTATTACAACGAAATGACTGTTACATTGACATGACTGTTACATTGACATGACTGTTACAATGACATGACATACGTGTCTACGACATCGACATGACTGATACAACGACATGTCTGTTACAACGACATACCATACATGTCTGATAAAACGACATGACATCTGTGACTGTTACAACGAGATGGCTATTACAACGAAATGACTGTTACATTGACATGACTGTTACATTGACATGACTGTTACAATGACATGACATACGTGTCTACTACATCGATATGACTGATACAACGACATGTCTGTTACAACGACATACCATACATGTCTGATAAAACGACATGACATTTGTGACTGTTACAACGAGATGGCTATTACAACGAAATGACTGTTACATTGACATGACTGTTACATTGACATGACTGTTACAATGACATGACATACGTGTCTACGACATCGACATGACTGATACAACGACATGTCTGTTACAACGACATACCATACATGTCTGATAAAACGACATGACATCTGTGACTGTTACAACGAGATGGCTATTACAACGAAATGACTGTTACATTGACATGACTGTTACATTGACATGCCTGTTACAATGACATGACATACGTGTCTACTACATCGACATGACTGATACAACATGTCTGTTACAACGACATACCATACGTTTCTGATAAAACGACATGACATAACGTGACTGTTACAACGAGATGGCTATTACAACGAAATGACTGTTACATTGACATGACTGTTACATTGACATGACTGTTACAATGACATGACATACGTGTCTACTACATCGACATGCCTGATACAACGACATGTCTGTTACAACGACATACCATACGTGTCTGATAGAACGACATGACATACGTGACTGTTACAACGAGATGACTATTACAACGAAATGACTGTTACATTGACATGCCTGTTACATTGACATGACTGTTACAATGACATGACATACGTGTCTACTACATCGACATGACTGATACAACAACATGTCTGTTACAACGACATACCATACGTGTCTGATAAAACGACATGACATACGTGACTGTTACAACGAGATGCCTATTATAACGAAATGACTGTTACATTGACATGGCTGTTACATTGACATGACTGTTACAATGACATGACATTAATTTCAAAATGTATTTTATAGTTACATTAAAGTTGTCATGCATAAAAATAACTATAAGACTCTACCGTCTCATGAAAAAAAAGGCATAGCCCCCACTTGTCTGTTATAACTCTACAAAATACAAGTCACACTAGTTGTACAACTTCAATAACGACTTTAACTACTGCTATTACTACAACCACTACAAAAAAAAAAAAAAAAAACACAACAGTAATAAAATATCAAAAGTACATTAATTTACTGTCTCTCTGTTAGATGGCTAGACCAGCTTAAGTTACCCAAGTGAGAAATTTCACAGAGACATAGGGTCTTTGATCATAATAGGTCCCCCACTGCGAGAGCTCACTCCGACCATGGCGCCGAGAGGTTTAGAGGTCAACGAGAGGTCACCAGGCATCCCGACACGAAATGTCATGGTTAACTCCCCCTGCGCCGCACGCTGCCCTATATATCTTTGTTAATTTAGCGCCTAAATGCGGTTCAAACTTTCTCTACTACTAGATAGCTGTCGAGCACCAACAAAAGCGTCACGACTCACCTGTCTCATTCAGCCTCTAATTCTGTGCTCGCCTGTAGCATAGTGGTAAGTGTCTGGCCTGGCACGCCGTAAACCCGTGTTCGAAATCCGATGGAGACTGTTTTTTTTTAAATAATTCGGAATTTTTAAAATACGGAACTCCAAAGTCAGCCTTTGTCAACCTACACCAGACATAAACAGTTCACTTCCGGGGTCACCGGGACTAGAGGTCATATCCGGACACGATCGGTCATGGTTAACTCCCCTGCGCCGCACGCTTTATGCGCGCCGCGCGCCGCCCTATATATCTTTGTTAATTTAGCGCCACAATACTTAACAGTTGGACCCTTGTATACTACTTACCTGACTCAATGGTTTGGGGAAAGTAAACAACAAATAGTTTAGCAATGATGTTGAACGTTTTCAGATGTAACGGGATACAATTTAGCTTATCGTGAGATTGTTTTCTGTTTCATTAAAATCTGTTTGTCCCGTTCCATCAACAGGTGGTCAACTACGGACTGGGTGGACATTGTGACGTTCACATGGACCCTACTGATGTGAGTATTTTGTTCACGATTTTAAGCTCAAGAAATTGTTCATGCTGACAGACATAGAATGTTAAAAAAGTAAGTCAAGTACCCCCGTCACGCCAAGTGGCGTATAGGGAATATGGTGTTAGTGACCATAAATTTTACAGACCTTCAGCACATGATTTTTGGGGTAATGTGGTTGGTATTACGCCCGTGCCGCTTTACTTTCCAGAAAAAATCCGGTAGCCATTAAAGGCTGGGTGAACTGGAAGCCGTCGGTTGGGATCGAACCCTACCTCTTGTCCTTTGTAGTCCAGTTCACTAACCAGTGAGCTATCGCGGCTCCCACATAAAATATTACAACCTGCAAAATAAGTCACTTGAGAAAGATAACAACGATAGATTGAGTCATCACCGCCATTATCAAGTGCCACACCTGCTGGTGTAGGTGATCATGTCTCTCCACAACTTTCGATCTCGACAGTTATTTATCATTTCTGTTGTTGACCTTCTGCCAGGCCATTCTATTAAGCTTTTTCGTACCTTTTCTCTTTGCTTCCCTCTTCACCCCTCAATTTGTCCAGTTGTTACAATATATTCCAGTTGTTCCCTTCTCATTACATGGCCAAAAAATGATGATTGTTTCTTCCTTTTATTGGAAATTAGCTAACTTTTTGCTTAGGTCTCTTTCAGAACGTTTTCATTACTCTTATTAGCTGTCTGTGCTTCTAAGTTTAGAGAATAGATTGACTGTGCTTCTAAGTTTAGAGAATAGATTTGACTGTGTTTCTAAGTTTAGAGAATAGATTGACTGTGCTTCTAAGTTTAAAGAATAGATTGACTGTGCTTCTAAGTTTAGAGAATAGATTGACTGTGCTTCTAAGTCTATAAAATAGACTGACTGTGCTTCTAAGTCTATAAAATAGACTGACTGTGCTTCTAAGTCTATAAAATAGACTGACTGTGCTTCTAAGTCTATAAAATAGACTGACTGTTCTTCTAGGTCTATAAAATAGACTGACTGGACTTCTTGGTCTATAAAATAGACTGACAACCAGAGAACTAAACGGTTTTAATTTGTTGGAATGTTAAGACAGTAAGAAACTCGTGCCTTTAGAAAACGACAAATTATTAACTGCAGAGATTAGTATTTTAAACATTCTTTTCTATCACTTCCTTATTCAATCAATAAAAACCCCAATTTAACCTCATATCTTTGGATTTCCATTTGATTCCTACTGCAACGAATTCTCCTCTTGTTTTTGATATCCTTTGACATTATCTTTCCTGGTTGGGGGATTTACCTATTTTACGATGCATCTTCTTCTAATCATTTGTTAATTCATGCTAGAGAAAAGTATATGCTGATGTGACTGTACTACTAGCAGACAATTCTAAAGATCTACAACAATTACTTAATGAAATAAACGTGACAAGCAAAAAATATGGATTAGCTATGAATATCAAAAAGACTAAAACTATGATCATAAACAAAGAAAATAGTCAATATCTAAAAGTGGAAATCAAAATTGAAGGAATAGACCCGGAGACAGTTCAGAGTACAACTACCTTGGACGTACTTTAGCCAGTGATGGAATATGTAAAACTGAAATAAACAAAAGAATAGAAATGGCAAAAAGTAATTTTAATGTCATGAAAAATATACTAACATCAAAACAAATAACACCAGGGCTAAAACTAAGAATAGCAAAATGTTACATCTTCTCAAACTTCCGGTACGGTGCAGAAACATGGACAAGAAAACGGAACAGAAAATTGAAGCCTTTGAAATGTGGATTTATAGAAGAATAGGTAGAATTGGATGGAAGGAAAAGAAAACAAACGATGAAGTCTTAAAACAGCTAAAAATGAAAAGAGAATTACTAAACACAATTAAAACAAGACAAATGCGATTTGTGGGCCATGTTGAAAGACACAACAGCCTACTAAAAGTAATATTGAAAGGGAAAATACGAGGTAAAAGAGGCAGAGGCAGACCTAGAGACTAGCATGGACGAGTAACATGAAAAGATGGACAAATCAGCCTATGACAATCTGCACCATCAAAACAAGAATCATAGTAGAATAGCGCTCCATGGACGCCAACCTTCCATGCGGAGATGGCACTCGATGATGATGATTAGAGGAAAGTATGTTCATTATATTTTATTAGAAAAACACAAATCAAGGAAAGTATCAGCGACAAACTACTGCGTCAGGGCAAAGCTGCAGGTTTCCCGTTCTTCCCAGCAGATGAGGAAATATATGTAAGATGATGGTTCCTGTATCTCGCTGGTTAGAACTGTGAATTGTTACATTTTTCTTTTAGCCACATGTCTCCAAGGCAACGCTTCATAGCCGCGGTGAGCGACTGGCGACGGTTCAGATCTTTGTGAGTATGTTTGTTAATCCCAGGGTATGTTTGTTAATCCCAGGGTATGTTGTTAATCCCAGGGTATGTTGTTAATCCCAGGATATGTTTGTTAATCCCAGTGTATGTTTGTTAATCCCAGGGTATGTTTGTTCATTCCGGGGTATGTTGTTAATCCCAGGGTATGTTTGTTAATCCCAGAGTATGTTGTTAATCCCAGTGTATGTTTGTTAATCCCAGGGTATGTTGTTAATCCCAGGGTATGTTGTTAATCCCAGGATATGTTTGTTAATCCCAGTGTATGTTTGTTAATCCCAGGGTATGTTTGTTCATTCTGGGGTATGTTGTTAATCCCAGGGTATGTTTGTTAATCCCAGGGTATGTTGTTAATCCCAGGGTATGTTTGTGTATCCCAGGGTATGTTTGTTAATCCCAGGGTATGTTGTTAATCGCAGGGTATGTTGTTAATCCAAGTGTATATTGTTTATCCCTTGGTATTTTTATTAGAACCTGGATGTGTTGTTAATCCCAGGATATGTTGTTAATCCCAGGGTATGTAGTTATCCCTTGGTATTTTTATTAGTCCCTGGATGTATTGTTAATCCCAGGGTATGTTGCTAATCCCAGGGTATGTTGTTTATCCCATGGTATTTTATTAGTCCCTGAATGTCTTGTTAATCCCAGGGTATGCTGTTAATCCAGTGTATGTTGTTTATCCCTTGGTATTTTTATTAGATCCTGGATGTATTGTTAATCCCAGTGTATGTTGTTAATCACAGGGTATGTTGTTAATCCCAGGGTGTTTTTATTAGTTCCTGTATATGTTTTTAATCCTGTGGTATATTATTAGTAATTTCTATGTTGCTAGTCCGTATGTATGTTGTTACTTCATGTTCATGTTTTTAATCTCATGTGTATGTTGTTACTCCGTACGTATGTTGTTAAATCTTGTATATGTAGTTAATCCCTTTGTATGTTGCTAATCCGTATGCCTGTTGTTAATTCATATGTATGTAGTTAATTCCATTGTATATTATTAATTCATACGTATATTGTTAATCCCTATATGTATTGTTATTTGTATGTATGTTATTAGTTTAGTATGTTGTTATTCATTTGTATGTTGATAATTCATGTGTATACTTTTAGTCCCAGTGTATGATGCTATTCATTTCTATGTTATCGATCACTGTATGGGGGTTGGTCTAGGGGCAAGACGCCGGCCTCGAGATAGACAGGTTGTGAGTTCAAATCCCGGCTGAGCCATCATGGATATTTATTTATGATGTCTCTCTGCGGTAACCACCCCTGGTCTCAGCAGCGGGGCCTGGCTTGTCACATCGATTAGTCATGAATGGAAAAAATATGAGTACCTCCGAAGACGGAGTTATCTGCCTGTGCGGCGAGGAACCCCTGTGCACACGGTTGACAGGGAAGAACGGATTAACATGCAAAATCCAGTTCCTAGTATCTAAGATCTTCGTCAGAGGTCAAATCTCGCGAACGCAAAAAAATAAATAAATAAAAATTAAAAAATCACTGTATGTTGTTAATCCCTATGTATTGCGTTAATATCCTACCATGTATATGTTGTATATAGGAATGGCAGAAAAAAATGTTAATGTCATGAAGAACATACTAACATCAAAACATATAACACCTGGGCTAAAACTAAGAATAGCAAAATGTTACATCTTCTCAATATTCCTATATGATGCAGAAACATGGACATTAGACAAGAAAACAGAACAGAGAATTGAAGCCTTTGAAATGTGGGTATATAGAAGGATAGGTAGAATTGGATGGAAGGAAAAGAAAACAAACGATGAAATCTTAAAACAACTAAAAATGAAAAGAGAACTGCTAAATACAATTAAAACAAGACAAATGCGATTTTTGGGCCATGTTAAAAAACACAATAGCCTACTAAAAGTAATCCTGGAGGGCAAAATACAATAAAAGAGGCAGAGGCAGACCAAGACTAACATGGGCGAGTAACATAAAAAGATGGACAAATCAGGGTATGACAACCTGCACCGTCAAAACAAGAATCAGAGCAGAATGGCGCTCCATGGTAGCCAACCTTCGTTGCGGAGACGGCACTCAATGATGATGATGATGATATGTTACATGTGTGTTTCACAAGAATTAAGCACCATTTACATCACGTATGTCACAGACATTGCACTCTATCTGTGTCACATAGGTAACGGATGTCAAGTAGAAGTGATAAATTACTATAAAGGTAAAACATTTAGTATAGTCCGTTCAGAAATTCATAATCACACCTGAATTAGTATTGCGTGATAACCGCTTGTTATTTTGGTTTCAAAATTGGCATGCAATCTTAGAATATTGATGACGCAAAGATTTTGGTATTTTTTATTCAACAAACACAACAGATTTTGCACATCAGCGAATTCCTTTGATCTTTTATGACGATATCACACAAGTTGATTCAAATTTTAGAGTTTGCAGTAATCGTGTTAAATGTTCCAGTTTACGGCAATTCTTGTCAGAGGAGTGTCTACATAGTGCTAATTGTGGGTGTTGTTCGTTATGTGTATTTGCAAACATGAATTCAATTGGTTACAATTGCTGATATAGTAAAAAAGTAACCTTTTGCATAGTTATAAATTTACATTTCAAACTCATTGTAATTTAGATATAAATGTTGGTATTTAAAGTCAACAAATTGTCTACTGAGTCTTCACAAAATTAATAAATATACGCCTTCCCTTCGGTAATTAATGCCCAGGCCGTGGTGCGCCATGTCGTTCAATAACAATTCAGTTTTGTGCACGGGATTTTCCTGAAGTTAGTGTTTCTGCAATAGCCAAACTATTTTACGTGAACGACCGCACCAAATTAATGTATATATCCTAAAATGGTGTCAAATTCGAACAGGGTGAATTTAATATAGCCTAAAGAAGAAAACTTTTAGACTAGATCAAATTTCTCAGAGCAAAAAATATTTCTATAACGTCATCAATATTCTAAGATTGCATGCAAATTTTCAAACCAAAATAACAAGCGGTTATCACGCAATACTAATTCAGGTGTGATTATGAATTTCTGAACGGACTATAGTGGAAAATTTGTAAAAACAAAACTCTTAGTAATAAGTAAGCTATTAGTAATAGGTAAACTATTAGTGACAGGGAAACTCTTAGTAATAGGTAAACTATTAGTAATAGGAAAACTCTTAGCAATAGGTAAACTATTAGTAATAGGAAAACTCTTAGCAATAGGTAAACTATTAGTAATATGAAAACTCTTAGCAATAGGTAAACTATTAGTAATAGGGAAACTCTTAGTAATAGGTAAACTATTAGTAATAGGGAAACTCTTAGCAATAGGTAAACTATTAGCAATAGGTAAACTATTAGTAATAGGAAAACTCTTTGTAGTAGGTAAACTCTTAGTAATAGGTAAACTATTATTAATAGGGAAACTATTAGTAATAGGTAAACTATTAGTAATAGGAAAACTCTTAGTAATAGGTAAACTATTTTTAATAGGGAGACTCTTAGTAATAGGAAAACTATTAGTAATAGGAAAACACTTAGTAAAATGTAAACTATTAGTTATATGAAAACTCTTAGTAATTTAAAAGTTCTTAGTAATTGGAAAACCTTTGTTATAGTGAAGGTTTTAGTAATATAAAAGTTATTATTTACCAGAAAGCCTTAGTTAAAGGAAATGACAGGACTGTTTTCATTGACAGTTGACTGACGTGCAGAAGGGCGGTGCTACGGTGTTCACACAGGCTGGTATTGGAGTAGCACCTGTCAAGGTCAGTTTAGATAATACAGGCCTCGTCATTTACTTCAAGTTAACTTACAGCTGATGGTGTATCTCACATTTGTATGTCCGGCTGCCTCAGGATCCTTGCACCCGTTGTTGTTGTTGTTGTTGTTGTTGTTGTTGTTGTTGTTTTATAACAGCAGAGATTCATACCTGTTTATACCTCTCACAATAGCCATTATCGGTTAATTTATCTCAAGATAGCCATTATTCGTTAATTTATCTCAAGGTAGCCTATATCCGTTAATTTATCTCAAGATAGCCATTATCGGTTAATTTATCTCAAGATAGTCTTTATTCGTTAATTTATCTCATGATAGCCGTTATTCGTTAATTTATCTCAAGATAATCGAACACGGGTTGTCTGAACGTCGGTAGTCCAGTTGGGTGGTTTTCCCAACTAGGCTACCGAGTTCCCCATTATCGGTTAATTTATCTCAAGATAGCCATTATCGGATAATTTGTCTCAAGATAGCCATTATCGGTTAATTTATCTCAAGATAGCCATTATCGGATAATTTGTCTCAAGATAGCCATTAATCGCTAATTTATCTCAAGATAGCCATTATTCGTTAATTTATCTCAAGGTAGCCTATATCCGTTAATTTATCTCAAGGTAGCCATTATCGGTTAATTTATCTCAAGATAGCCATTATCAGTTAATTTATCTCAAAATAGCCATTATCCGTTAATTTATCTCAAGATAGCCATTATCCGTTAATTTATCTCAAGATAGCCATTATCCGTTAATTTATCTCAAGATAGCCATTACCCGTTAATTTATCTCAAGATAGCCATTATCCGTTAATTTATCTCAAGATAGCCATTATCCGTTAATTTATCTCAAGGTAGCCTATATCCGTTAATTTATCTCAAAATAGCCATTATCCGTTAATTATCTCAAGATAGCCATTATCCGTTAATTTATCTCAAGATAGCCATTACCCGTTAATTTATCTCAAGATAGCCATTATCCGTTAATTTATCTCAAGATAGCCATTATCCGTTAATTTATCTCAAGATAGCCATTATCCGTTAATTTAACTCAACAACAGTTCATCTTTCTTTCATTCATTATTTTTTTTCTTTCTTTCTTTCGTCACTTCTTCTTGTACCCGTTTGAGTGTTGAGGGAGATGCAAAGTTCTGTTTCCCGCCATTTTGGTGGTCTCAATCATTGTCACTTGATGCTGTTGTAGCGTTTCTTTGATCTTGTCTGCTTCTTGCTCTTTTCCCTTCTTCTCTTTTAATATATGCTTTGTATGATAAGGAATCAGACAGCATCCTTCTAGATGGGAAAGCCAATTTGTTGTTTCTGTATGTAGCTAAGTAAAAAAAGTAAAGTACCCCCGTCACGCCAAGTGGCGTATAGGGAAATATGGTGTTAGTGACCCTATATTTTACAGACCTTCAGCACATGATTTTTGGGGTAATGTGGTCAGTATTACGCCCGTGCTGCTTTACTTTCCCAGAAAAAATCCGGTACCCATTTAAGGCTGGGTGAACCCGGAAGCCGTCGGTTGGGATCGAACCCTACCCCTTGTCCGTAGTAGTTCAGTTCTCTAACCACTGAGCTATCGCGGCTCCCACTAATTTTTAGGGAATTAGTAAAACCCAGGTGTCCTCGCCAGGGTACGAACCCTGGCTGTTGCCGTGGTAAGCCAACCGCTTATCGATTGCGCTAACCGGACACCCGTATGTAGCTAAGCATTAGTTCAATTCCTAATCTTTCTCTTATAATATCATTTCTGATTCTGCCTTTTCTGGTCACTCCAAGCACTTTTCTCACACATCTCATCTCTGTGGTGACAAGTTTTCTTTTATGATTAGTCGCAAGTGACAATGCTTGACTTTGTAGCACAATTTTGGAATAAATATATTCTGTATGTAGAAGAAAGATAATTCATAGGTGCTATAAAGAACCAATTCTGACCTATGGAAGCGAATCATGTACAGTAAACAAACCAATGAAAAGACGATAAGAGGCCACGGAGATGGGGTTTCATAGAAGAATGTTGAAAGTTCCCTGGACAGCTAAAAGACCAAGGAGGAAATTCTCAAAGAGGCCAACACAAAAAGGGATGTCCTAAGAAACATCACAAAGACACACTCAACATATTTCGGGCACATTATGAGAAGAGGAACGGTGGAATACTTGATTACAACTGGCAAAATACAGAGAAAGAGAGATCGCGGACGACAAAGAGAGAAGCCACTAGATAGCTTGGTGTCATGTCATGGAGAACAGTGAACAACAGAATTGATAAGTATATCCCTAGACCGGTCGTACGCTAATGTTGAATGGCGAAATGCCGGAGCTTTGTTCATGACCTTGCAGTACCGTGATGACTCTGGGAGTCAGGATATTATTAGTCAGTAAGGATATTGTCTAGATTCAAGAGGGCTACTGTGAGATCGATGGTAGACATGCTTGCTGCTTGCTGCGTTCACCTGATGACTACAGGAGTGCACCTCTTCATCATCCGCCCTTAAAAGGACGTTAGGTGGGCGTGTCTGCGTTGTGTTGTGTTGTGGCTTGCAGTATAACTGTGATATTTGCACATTTCGGCCCAACACATCCGACTTCAGCACGACATTTTTGAGTACCGGGTTGTCTTCCCTCTTTGATCCCTACTCTCTTGGTCCGACTAGACAGATTAGTCTGTTAAAAGAGGCACCACGGAAAGGTGGAGCAGGGTCCGGATGGTTCTGGTTCACCGATATTGGCGCAAGCTATCAGCTGTGGGTCGTTGACAACTTTCAGCTCTGTTGCTGTGAGGTGCGCCTTCGCCTCCGGGTAGACATGTGATTTTATAATTTCAATATGTGGTTTATAATTTCACAAATTCACATTGCAGGAAGATCTTACGGTCTGTTGTTTGATGTGCGACGGGGATAATCCGACGACTAACTCGGAATTGGAGTCAAAAAGAATGTCCTAACATCATCAAGCGCTATACATTTTTCAACATTTTCAGGAGGACGTGAGCTTCCTGTCAATATGGTAGATAGGTGGTAGGAACCATTGAAGGTTATGTCTGACAAGTGTTCCTGGTTGCAGTTTCCTCATATTCCAGGTCCGGCTTGTTGCAGGAGCTACTGAGTTAAGTGCTCTGTGCACACCGTGAGCTGTGTGTTTCGTCCGATTTAGTCGTGTTTCAATATTCCGATTGTTTATGATGATATCGTATGACAAGGAACAGTTGGCTGTGTTCACTTTCTGTGCAGTTTCGCCTTATGTCTCTTGGTGTGTGCTGAGACTGCTATACTGGGGACTACAGCTACCTTTCTTTGTTTTGGAGATGAGATAGTAATTTGAATGATTCCACTGGCACGGACGGTTGAGCAATTATGGATTTTAATTCGTTTGCAGTGATATTAGGGCCTTCCATAACAATAACAATAACTGTGGATTGAAGATCGTGAAAGGAGAGGAACGCCAACCTGTATGGCACATGATGATGATGATGATGATGATGATGATGATGATGATACTCTGTATAAGATGTTTCTTGGTGGTAACATGTATTGCTTTGCGTTGGAGTAGATGGGATAGCTGTCCCAAGATGTGATTTGTCTTGTTGCATCGGATGTCTATTTCTTGATCGATTTAACCATCTCCCGTTCTCACATCTACATGCACATCAGTGTTGCCAACATTTGTCACTTTCCCACATTGCTTATGTTTAAAAGAATCTTAAAGCAGGTCCTCTAATGGGAACCAAAGGGTAAAAGGAAAAGTGGCCAACATAGAGAAGTATTAAAAAAGAACACTGAGGCGAGAGGCAGCAACAGCAGACATCAGCTCCATCGTCGAGATTGAGCAACTAGCCCAGAACAGTGTTCTGTGGTGAGATACAATGCGGGTCCTGTGCAAGGTCTGATGTTTGATAACAAAGATCATCGGACATAGAAAGTCTACAATGTCTGCCATGTGTATGCGTATATACAATGACTCAAAAAGGTAATTTACGAGTTTATCGTCGATAATTATTTCTGCTAAACGAATGATCTCTCCTGAATTACCGCACGTATTTGAATGTATCACCTGCTTCTAGTTTGTGTGCCTTTAATATTATTTTTAAAAAATTAAGGTTTTGGGTTAAATTTAGGGTTAAGTTTAGGGTTAAGTTTAGGGTTAAGTTTAGGGTTAAGTTTAGTGTATTCCTAACTCAAACTCTAACCCAGGGGTCTTCTAATGACAGATTAGAGAACGACCAACGATTTGAATCCAATACAATAAGAGAACTACCGAATAAAGTGCAAGTGGACGTTACTCGGAACAGATAAATTTAGGACGCTAAACTCGTAGATTATCATATATACATATATATATATATATATATATATATATACACACACACAGACACACACACACTTATGTGGGAATATGTTATGCATTTCACTACTTTTATTAAATTAATTGGTTAGACCAGGGATGGTCAATAAGGTGTCCACAAGTGGCCCGCGACGTCCTTTTTTTGGCCCGCGGCGGATAAAAAATAAAATCAGGTTGCATTGAGCAAAATGTCCTGGGTAAAATTGTTTTAAAATTTGTTACATTAACTTCTACTGCGGAGAAAGCTAACTCTACAATAAAGTATAACTATTGATGGAAACATCCGAGGTAAATCAAAGAAGACGAATTGTACAAGTAGAATTGTAGAATCATCCTGCGATCGATTGAAACAAAGGAAGAAGCCGACGAATGGTTTAGAACCGACACTCGGTTCGGCAACTCAAACAGTTTCCGCCAAGAAATACTGTCAGTCACCCACCTCCTCCTCCCCAACACATTCACCCCACGATTATTTTACTTTCAGTTTCTTTCTCTCCAATCCTCTTTTCATCAGTCAAAATTATATATCCGATCTGATCACTCTGATTTTGTCGAGTTACAGTGAACAGTTCCATTTTAATAGGAAACAGTGCTATTGTTGTAATCTGTGTTTTCATTGTCTGTTGCTTCGGTCGTGGTATAATATGAACAATAAACGTCAATTAAATGAACAAATCAGATTTTTTTCATGAGAAATAGGAACATGATTTTTTATTTATCAACAATAAGGATAGCAAACCGCAGTGCCTTGTGTGTTTGCAACTGTTGTCTGTAAATAAAGAGTATAATCTTAAACGGCATTACACACAGCACCACGCCGCTAAGTACAAGGACTACATTGGTACAATACGTTCTACACTTGTGTGCGATTTGAAGAAAAAGGTTAGTGCTCAGAAATCTGTTTTTACTACATTAACAACAAAACAAGCAAGTTCCTTAATGGCATCGTTTGTTGTAAGCGCAGAGATAGCGAAATAAAAAAAATCATTATGTGACGGTGACTTCGTAAAGCGTTGTTCTATTAATATGGCGCGTGCATTTGGGGAAGAAAAAAATGCCAGTCATTTTGAGAGCGTTCCACTATCAAAACAGACAGTCACTAGAAGGGTTGAGGAAATAAGTTCTCATATATCTAGTAAATTAAAGTGTCGCTACAAATTCCACTTACTTTTCTGTGGCTTTGGATGAATCTACTGACATATCAGACATAGCACAACTTTTAATTTTCATAAGAACTGTTTCAAAAGACTTTATAATCAATAAAGAGCTACTAGCTTTAGATTCATTGCATAATACGACCAAAGGTTAGACATTTATGACTCAGTTATGAAAGTTGTTAACGGTATCGGTGATATAAACAGACTTTCAGAAATAGTGACAGATGGCGCTAAGTCAATGTATGGTACTCAAACAGGTTTATTAAGGATTATAAGTTGGATTATTAAGGAATGCTGTAATCCATTGCCCAGTATTGCATTGCATTATACACCAGGAGGCGCTGTGTGGCAAGATTCAAGACGTGGAGGATGTAATGAAAACTGTAATAAAGTGTGTGAATTTAATAAAAGGCGGGAATCGGGCTTTGACACACCGACATTTTATAAATTTTCTATCAGAAGTTGAGGCGGAATATGGCGATTTGGTGCTCTACACATAAGTACGCTGGCTAAGCAGAGGGAATTGTTTGAGGCGGGTTTTTTTTGCTTTGAGAAACGAGATAAAGCAGTATTTAGAGAAACATGATACCAAGAAAGAACTGGTTAGAAAAATGTCTGATCCACATTTTAACAGCGTATTGGCCTTTTTAACTGATATCACCCAGCACATGAATGAACTCAACTTGAAGCTACAGGGACGTTCCCAAACAGTCTCAGATTTGGTTGGACGCCTAGATGGATTTATAAGTCAACTAAAAGTTTTTAGATTTATCCTGGCCAAAGAAAACTTCATTCACTTTGCTTCGTGCAAAGAATTTGATTGAGGAGCGCGGTGACACTGATTTCAAATTGTCTGTGTTAATGTTAGACAAACTATTGGAGCAATTCAATGAACGATTTTCTAACTTCAGTGGTATACGACCAGAACTGGCATTGTTTAACAACCCTATGAAGTGTGACATTTTCCAACAACATGACACTTTCCAGTTGGAGTTATGTAAGTTCCAAAGTGACCCCTTTTTCCAATAAAAGATGGAGAGAGGAGTTGACTTTTGGAAACTTGTGCCACTTGAGAAATACAATGAAGGCGATAAAATCGTCACAAAGAAACCAACTCACTGATGGCCACATCAGGATTTATTACGATATATCATCATCATCATCTCTACACATTGATTTTGATGAACGTGTTGCTGCACATGAACGTCCACATTCTTCTCATTAAGGTTTGTTACATGTCAACTTTAAAATGACCTAACTAAAACATGTTTGTTAAACAATATAAATAGCAACTTTTATTCATTTTTATAAATCAACTAGGCATTTTTAATTCTGTTGCAACAAAATGATTTATGTAAGCAAATAATGGCGATAAATAACAAAAATATTACCTTAAAACAAATGCCAAGATTATTTGTATTGATGTTGTTATGTGTGTGGCTCGCCACAAAAAAAAAATAATAAAAAAGTGGCCCGCCACTTGAAAGAAATTGGTCATCCCTGGTTTAGACAATTCATTTCTTGTCCAATCAGAATATGGCGCTGATGTGGTTCAACTTTGACCCCGCCCTGCAGCTGGACCATCAAACACGTCACGGTGGATGCCCTGTGGTGATTGGTCAGAAATGGAGTAGGTGTTATATATATAGTTTATGATCGTTGCTTCCCAGCATGCCAAGCGTTTGTGAGCCAAATATTCCATATGCTATTCTCCTTCTTATTTGTTCTGTACTATCCAAACTCATAATTTGTCTTTTTATATTACAACTTCTAGACTTCTTCTTTCCTTCCTCATTTGACTTTCAACGTCGAAAAAAGGGGGAAAAGGGGGGGGGGGGGGGAGATATTGCTCTACTGTTGGTCCGCCCTGTTTCTGCAGAAATATATTCTAGTGTTTCAAATATTCCATCAATCCATCATTTTTATGGTCGGCCTTTAGGTGTGGTGTTCACATAGAGTATATTTGAAGGCTCGTTGGGCTTTGTTTTCATTTTTCTGTCTTATCACTTGACCAAACCAGTTTATAAGTTGATTTGACTGATCTATGTTTTTAATCCTGTTATCTAACTACACTTTAGATTAGACTGATCTATGTTTTTATTCTGTTCTCTAACTACACTTTAGACTAGACTGATCTATGTTTTTATTCTGTTCTCTAACTACACTTTAGACTAGACTGATCTATGTTTTTATTCTGTTCTCTAACTACACTTTAGATTAGACTGATCTATGTTTTTATTCTGTTCTCTAACTACACTTTAGACTAGACTGATCTATGTTTTTATTCTGTTCTCTAACTACACTTTAGACTAGACTGATCTATGTTTTTATTCTGTTCTCTAACTACACTTTAGATTAGACTGATCAATGTTTTTATTGTGTTCTCTAACTACACTTTAGATTAGACTGATCTATTTTTGTATCCTGTTCTCTAACTACACTTTAGACTAGACTGATATAAGTTTTTATTATGTTCTCTAACTACACTTTAGACTTGACTGACCTATGTTTTTATCCTGTTCTCTAACTACACTTTAGACTCGACTGATCTACTTTTGTATCTTGTTCTCTAACTGCACTTTAGACTAGACTGATCTATGTCTTTATTATGTTCTCTAACTACACTTTAGATTAGACTGATCTATTTTTTGATCCTGTTCTCTAACTACACTTTAGATTAGACTGATCTATGTTTTTATTCTGTTCTCTAACTACACTTTAGATTAGACTGATCTATGTTTTTATTCTGTTCTCTAACTACACTTTAGACTAGACTGATCTATGTCTTTATTCTCTTCTCTAACTACACTTTAGATTAGACTGATCTATTTTTTGATCCTGTTCTCTAACTACACTTTAGATTAGACTGATCTATGTCTTTATCCTGTTCTCTAACTACACTTTAAATTAGACTGATCTATGTTTTTATTCTGTTCTCTAACTACACTTTTGATTAGACTGATCTATGTTTTTATTCTGTTCTCTAACTACACTTTAGACTAGACTGATCTATGTCTTTATTCTGTTCTCTAACTACACTTTAGATTAGACTGATATATTTTTTGATCCTGTTCTCTAACTACACTTTAGATTAGACTGATCTATGTTTTTATTCTGTTCTCTAACTACACTTTAGACTAGACTGATCTATGTCTTTATTCTGTTCTCTAACTACACTTTAGATTAGACTGATCTATTTTTTGATCCTGTTCTCTAACTACACTTTAGACTAGACTGATCTATGTTTTTATTCTGTTCTCTAACTACACTTTAGACTAGACTGATCTATTTTTTGATCCTGTTCTCTAACTACACTTTAGATTAGACTGATCTATTTTTGATCCTGTTCTCTAACTACACTTTAGACTAGACTGATCTATGTCTTTATTCTGTTCTCTAACTACACTTTAGATTAGACTGATCTATTTTTTGATCCTGTTCTCTAACTACACTTTAGATTAGACTGATCTATTTTTTGATCCTGTTCTCTAACTACACTTTAGACTAGACTGATCTATGTTTTTATTCTGTTCTCTAACTACACTTTAGATTAGACTGATCTATGTTTTTATTCTGTTCTCTAACTACACTTTAGATTAGACTGATCTATGTTTTTATTCTGTTCTCTAACTACACTTTAGACTAGACTGATCTATGTCTTTATTCTGTTCTTTAACTACACTTTAGACTAGACTGATCTATGTTTTTATTCTGTTCTCTAACTACACTTTAGACTAGACTGATCTATGTTTTTATTCTGTTCTCTAACTACACTTTAGATTAGACTGATCTATGTTTATTCTGTTCTCTAACTACACTTTAGATTAGACTGATCTATGTCTTTATTCTGTTCTCTAACTACACTTTAGACTAGACTGATCTATGTTTTTATTCTGTTCTCTAACTACACTTTAGACTAGACTGATCTATGTTTTTATTCTGTTCTCTAACTACACTTTAGACTAGACTGATCTATGTTTTTATTCTGTTCTCTAACTACACTTTAGATTAGACTGATCTATGTCTTTATTCTGTTCTCTAACTACACTTTAGATTAGACTGATCTATGTCTTTATTCTGTTCTCTAACTACACTTTAGACTAGACTGATCTATGTTTTTATTCTGTTCTCTAACTACACTTTAGACTAGACTGATCTATGTTTTTATTCTGTTCTCTAACTACACTTTAGATTAGACTGATCTATGTTTTTATTCTGTTCTCTAACTACACATTAGATTAGACTGATCTATGTTTTTATTCTGTTCTCTAACTACACATTAGATTAGACTGATCTATGTTTTTATTCTGTTCTCTAACTACACTTTAGATTAGACTGATCTATGTCTTTATTCTGTTCTCTAACTACACTTTAGATTAGACTGATCTATGTCTTTATTCTGTTCTCTAACTACACTTTAGATTAGACTGATCTATGTCTTTATTCTGTTCTCTAACTACACTTTAGATTAGATTGATCTATGTTTTTATTCTGTTCTCTAACTACACTTTAGATTAGACTGATCTATGTTTTTATTCTGTTCTCTAACTACACTTTAGACTGATCTACGTTTTTATTCTGTTCTCTAACTACACTTTAGACTGATCTACGTTTTTATTCTGTTCTCTAACTACACTTTAGACTAGATAGGAATAATTCCCGCCATAGAGTACATAAGGAAACAACAGATAAAATGGTTTGGTCGCATGATGTGAACAAAATACATAAACAAAAAGCAAAACAAACACACACAACGAGCCTTTATTAAACGCTGCGAGTATACCAAACACAAGGGTCGACCACGAAAAAGATGGATTCATGGAATAATAGAAACACTAGGAAACAATAACATGAGCAGAGGCGAAAAGCAGCGCAAAAGACCGCAAATTATATATCCCATTGACG
>JAVIAB010000104.1:26733596-26743596 GCA_032433765.1 Megaustenia siamemsis | reverse complement strand
TTATAGAGTGGTGATAGAGTGTGGTGATAGAAATGTGTTGATAGAGTATAGTGATAGATTGTGGTTATAGAGTATGGTGATAGAGTGTGGTGATAGAGTGTGGTTATAGAGTGTGTTGATAGGGTGTGGTGATAGAGTATAGTGATAGAGTGTGGTGATAGAGTGTGGTGATAGATTGTGGTTATAGAGTATGGTGATAGAGTGTGGTGATAGAGTGTGGTTATAGAGTGTGTTGATAGGGTGTGGTTATAGAGTATAGTGATAGAGTGTGGTGATAGAGTGTGGTGATAGATTGTGGTTATAGAGTGTGTTGATAGGGTGTGGTTATAGAGTATAGTGATAGAGTGTGGTTATAGAATGTGGTGATAAAGTGTGGTAATAGAGTGTGGTTATAGAGTATGGTGGTAGAGTATAGTGATAGAGTGTGGTTATAGAGTGTGGTGATAGAGTGTGGTTATAGAGTGTGTTGATAGGGTGTGGTTATAGAGTATAGTGATTGAGTGTGGTTATAGAATGTGGTGATAAAGTGTGGTAATAGAGTGTGGTTATAGAGTGTGGTGGTAGAGTATAGTGATAGAGTGTGGTTATAGAGTGTGGTGATAGAGTGTGGTTATAGAGTGTGGTGATAGAGTGTAGTTATAGATAGTGGTGATAGAGTGTGGTTATAGAGTGTGGTGAAAAAGTGTGGTAATGGAGTGTGGTTATAGAATGTGTTGATAAAGAGTGGTTATAGATTGTGGTGATAAAGTGTGGTGCTAGAGTGTAGTTAAAGAATGTGGTGATAAAGTGTGGTAATAGAGTGTGGTGATAGAGTGTGGTGATAGAGTATGGTGATAGGGTGTGGCTATAGAGTGTGGTGATAGAGTGTGGTGATAGAGTGTGGTTATAGAGTGTGGTGATAGAGTGTGGTTATAGAGTGTGGTGATAAAGTGTGGTGCTAGAGTGTGGTGATAAAGTGTCGTCCTAGAGTGTGGTTCAAGAGTGTGGTGCTATAGTTTGGTTATAGATTGTGGTGATAAAGTGTCGTCCTAGAGTGTGGTTATAGAATGTGGTGATAAAGTGTGGTAACAGAATGTGTTTATTGAATGTGGTGATAAAGTGTGGTAACAGAGTATGGTTATAGAATGTGGTGATAAAGTGTGGTAACAGAGTGTGATTATAGAATGTGGTTATAAAATGTGGTGGTAGAGTGTATTTATAGAATGTGGTGATAAAGTGTGGTTATAGAATGTTGTGATAAAGTGTGGTAATAGAGTGCGGTTATAGAATGTAGTGATAAAGTGTGGTAATAGAGTGTGGTTATAGAATGTGGTGATAAAGTGTGGTAATAGAGTGTGGTTATAGAATGTTGTGATAAGTGTGGTAATAGAGTGTGGTTATAGAATGTGGTGATAAAGTGTGGTAATAGAGTGCGGTTATAGAATGTGGTGATAAAGTGTGGTAATAGAGTGTGATTATGGAGTGTAGTGATAAAGTGTGGTAATAGAGTGTGGCTATAGAGTGTGGTCATAGAGTATGGCCAAAGTGTATGATTATAGAGTGTGGTCATAGAGTGTGGCTATAGAAAGTGATAATAGTGTATGGCCGTAGAGTGTGGTTATAGAGTGTGGCTTTAGAGTGTGGCTATAGAGTGTGATTCTATAGTGTGATCATAGAGTGTTGTCATAGAATCACTCAAAAGACATGTATGGCTGGAAGGTCGTAAATAATATTATTTTGCGTAGACCAACGCAATTTACGCCATTTTAATAGCGGATAAAGCAGCAGAGCAATCGCCAAGCGAAAACTAATAACAAGAGTGAGGGAAGATACACAAACTACACGTATCTTAATTAATAATATTCACGCATGTATTGCCTTTTTCTTTATTATCTCTTACATTATTTGATGTGTTAGATTCCCGTTGGAAGCAGTTTTAATTGTACTCATGGGTGGAAACAACAAAACCCTCGCGGTCAACCCAGCCACTGGCAGAAATAGGTACCAGGGTAGCACCCTGGGAAGGTGAGGAATGCTGTCCCGTATCGTGAGTTTCGGTGCTTGAAGCGACACTGTTCAGAAGTCTCCGAACACTTCTGGACAGGCGGGCGATTTAAATCTTGTTGCCGTGCTAAGACGCCGATTCCAGCTTGTACTTTACCTTTGCCTTTTTTATCTTCTTTCCTTCCTCTTTTGCCTTAAACACAATAATTGTACACATAAACTGAAGTCTTTAAATATCAATTCAGAAATTTAATCAAATCAACGACACAATTCTCATTATGTTTTTATGGCTTTAATTATGTGTGGGAAGATGGACATATATTGGTCATGTGAGGAGAAGAGACAACAAGAGAATCACCAAACAAGACCTCACTAAAATTGGAACCAGATGGTAAAAGAAAGAGAAATGGCTGACTTTGAGAAATACTAAAAAAAAAACACTAAGGCGAGAGGCAATAACAGCGGGCATCAACTCCCTCGCTAAAACTGAACATATCACCCAGAACAGAGTCATGTGGCGAGATGCATTGTGGGTGCTGTGCAAGAGTGGATGCTTGATAACAAAGATTATTGAACATAAAATGTCTACCCTTCTTGTCGTCTACAGGGGGTAAAGGCATCAAGATGCATAGAGATGAGGAGCTGCTGTAAAGCTGATGATAATCATGACATTTAAAAGAAAATATATTTTACGGTAACAGCTTTACGCAAGTGGGAAAATAAAACAAAAGTCGAACGACGTTTCTACCATTTAGGCCTTCAGCTGGAACAATAAACACCAGACACAAATATATATATATATAAGGATATTCACAATAATCTAACTACATGGCGATAATAAGCTAGACTCTCAAGAAAGGGGGAAAAAGGTCACTTCCCTGCGGTCCAGAGCTTGGTCAGGTTCTGACTGAACTAACATTGGTGGGCAGGCAGACCAGGTAGTCGAGTGAGAAATAAATAGGAAGGGTTCTAAAAATATGTGAAGGTCGGTACAAGATAGGTATAAAACAGTGTATATCTATTTGTAATTAAGAGAAATACCTCTACTAGACGTACAGTCGTACATATATCTGGGTAGTAATATAGATAAAGAGGGAGGAACAGAAAATAATACTAAAATAAGGATATCAAAAGCAAAAGGAGCTTTCATTGCACTGGGAGGGTGTCCGGTTAGCGCAATCGATAGGCGGTTGGCTTACCACGGCAACAGCCGAGGTTCGTACCCTGGCGAGGACACCTGGGTTTTACTAATTCCCTAAAAATTAGTACCTCTGAAGTCGGAGTAAATCTGCCTGCATGGCGAGGGGCATCCTGTAATGGGATAAAACAGACTTTACACGCAAAATTCAGTCCCACAAAATTGAGTGGGTGGGACTTCGTCAGAGGTCAAAGCTGACGAAAGCGAACGAACGAACGATTGCACTGGGAAACATATGGAAGTCCAAAGAAATTAGGTTAAATACAAAAAATAAAAATGTTCAACTCCAATGTTAAGTCAGTCCTATTATATGGCTGCGAAACATGGAAAACAACAAAATTTACAATCATGAAGATACAGACTTTCATTAATGGATGCTTACGCACAATAAAAGGATGGAAATGGCAGGGCAAAATCACTAACATAGAATTATGGAAATGTACCAGTCAAATATCAGTGGATAAAGAGATACAGCTAAGACGATGGCGCTGGTTAGAACACACACTGAGAAAGCCAACTGAGAGTATTACACAACAGGCCCTTTTTAGAATACCCAGGGGAAAAGACAATGAGGAAGACCAAAGAGTTCTTGGAGAAGACAGATAGAAGCAGAGATGTAGATGATGGGGAAGACATGGAATGATATTAAAAGAATGGCAAGAAACAGAACGACTTGGAAAGTGTTTGAATACATATGCTCCACAAGGAGCTCAAAGGAAGAAGAAGAAGAAATCTAACTATGGGTGTGCACACAGAACAGATAAGCAAAAAAGCATATGTACACAACCATAAATGCGTACAAGCATAAGTGTGTATATATTGCCACAAAGCACACAAAAGAAAGCCCAAATGTGCCAAAACATATGCAGACAAATATACATCATGTATAGGTGCGGTAGCGCATGTGGGTAAGAAATATATAGTGGGTATCCTATGTGTATGAGAGCGATATGTTCATGCCTTGTGGGGAAAACAAACCAACATAGGCAATGAGACTATTCTCCTTGTCGCGTTCAGCTTGAAAGGACATCATACAGATAGATTTATTTATTCCCAACTTATGTATTTAAAAAATACACAAATGAAAAAAGAATTAAGAATTCAGTAGTTCCTCTTAATAATTCATTTTTAACACGCGTTTTCAGATATCATACAAATAATAATTGTTCCATAAATTTAGATCGCAGATCACACACTTTACGGACAGATAATTTAGATAATTTTATTATGAACAAAACAGAAAAGTCCCGCCATTATTTGTAGCCATTCATCATGTCCGCCTCTATGTCTAGTTGCGTCACATCCGGTGTGAGACCACAGCGCCGTCGGAACATGTTTTCATTGGTCCAGATCCATTTGTTGACAACTGGGGGGTCAGAGGGTACAGTTTAATAGGCATAAACAAAGAGAGCGGGAGAAAGAGAGAGAAAGGGTACAGTTTAATAGGCATAGATAAAGAGAGAGGGAGAAAGAGAGAGAAAGGGTACAGTTTAATAGGCATAGATAAAGAGAGAGGGAGAAAGAAAGAGAAAGGGTACAGTTTAATAGGCATAGATAAAGAGAGAGAGAGAGTGAGAGAGAAAGGGTACAGTTTAATAGACATAGATAAAGAGAGAGAGAGAGAGAGGGTACAGTTTAATTGGTATAGATAAAGAGAGAGAGAGAGGGGGGGTACAGTTTAATAGGCATGGATAAAGAGAGAGAGAGAGAGAGGGAGAGAGAGTACAGTTTAATAGGCATGGATTGCCCCTTTCCTCTCTACTCACTTGTAGTCACTACTCATCTATATCTACTATTCTAGTATCCCCCTTAGCCTGATGCCCAATGTCATTCCTCTCCTAGGACCCTCATCATCCCCTTTTGTTACTTCATTCCCCTACTTGGTACACACCTCTTGCGCACCATTACCCTATTACTCCACTTCCTCCAGACTCCCTCTCTCTTTATTCACTTCTGACCTACCGCCTCTCCTCCTATCCACTTCCTACATACCTGCTTCTCATCCCTCCTCTCCCTTCCTCCTCCTCTATACTACCTACCTCTCGAGTGACTTACTTCCTCCGGACCACCCCTCTATCACTCTACCGCCCTTCTCCCTACCTACTTGACTTATACCGGTTTCCTTATTCTTCCTCTCATCATCTCTTCCTCCGGCACTCACTCCCTGCCATCGTTGACCTACCTTTCTACTCTTCCAGTTCTAGGCCTTCCATTCTGTAGAGCCTATATCTTTCTCACCCATCTCCCAGTCCACTACTTGGTCTTTTCTTTCACTCTTTCTTTTACCTTCGCGGGATCTCTCACTTGCAGGGTTTGAGTGATTTATGGCATGGTCCACCCCTTCAGGTATTTGCTTTTGGGCGTCTAGCTTCCCTTGCACCATTGACCTTCGTTCCCCAGTAATTTGGCAGTTTCGCCTATCTTTCTTCTTCCCCCACCCTCCTCTCTTTCTTTCCACTCGCTTGCCTCAATCACGTGTTACTTTCTGAACACATTCCTAACGCTCCTAGTCATTCTGACTTGTTTCAGCACGGAGGACTGACTTGCTGCTCGAAGCTAAGTGCATTTTATGTTACATTTTTATTTTTCTCTTTCTCGTTTTGCATTTTATATATCTTGACGCCCATCCTACCTCTCGTCATGTAGTATTCATTTCTCTCTCCTTTCTTATTTCTAAACCCTACTCTCCTAACCCTCCACTTGATCATCTAACATGTAGTTATAGATAATTGTGCTTCATCGTTTGTTGTCGTTGTCCTTGAATTCTGAAGAAGGCCACAGGCCGAAACGTCAGTATTATGTTGTTTTCCTTCCTTGTAAAGCTGTCATCATACTTTGGAGTGCTTAGCACACCCCACCACTGGCTCTGTGTGTATATACTTTCATTACTGAACTCAAATTATTTCTTACGTTTAATGTTGGGATTTATGTATTTTCAGTATTAAATGTCACTGATACACAACAATAGTTACATGATTGTAGATGTCAAGGGAGGTAACAGATCATAAACAAACAGTATTACACCTACTCCATTTCTGACCAATCACCACAGGACATCCAGCGTGGTAAGTTCCGTTATCCAGATTGAGGGCGGGGTCAAAGTTGTACCACATCAAAGCCGCGTTCTGATTGGATAGGAAAAAATATGCCCCAAAGCAGTCAATCAGTAAAATAAAATAAATATTAGGTCACAAACGTAATTGTATGTTAAACAAATAATACTGCAGATGTATTGTGTAATCAAATTGTGACAATAGAAACATGAAAAATAGTTCTTAAATGTTATTTAGAGCCAGTCTTAACATATGAATGTGAATTTATCAGCAATCATGGACAACGGACATGACAAGCACTGGAGGCTGTAAAGAATTGTGGTTTTACAGAATAATGTTGGGACTACCAGGAACAGCTAAGAAGCGTTATAAAAACCTTATGAAAGAGGATAAAGAAAAAAAAAGAGCAAATTTTCACTGTTAGGAAAAAAAAAACAATCATCACTTGTTGGTCATGCAATGAGAAGGGACCAGTTGGAATATATTTTAACATTATCATCATGTGCCATATCGGTTGCCGTAGACGATCATGTCCTTCCACAATCTTCTATCTACAGTACACCGTATCAGTTCTGTTATTGACTATTTTCCATGCCATGACACCAATCAATCCAGTATTTTCTCTCTTTGTCGTCCGCGATCTCTCTTTCCTTTTCATTTACCAGTTGTAACCAAGTATTCCAACTTTCCTCTTCTCATGATGTGCCCAAAAAATGTTGATTGTTTCTTTCTGATGTTTCTTAGGAGCTCCCTTTTTGTGTTGACCTCTTTGAGAATTTATTCATTGGTCTTTTTTAGCTGTCCAGGTAACGTTCAACATTCTTCTGTGAAATTCCATCTCTGTGACCTCTAATCGTCTTTTCATTTGTTTGTCTACTGTCCATGATTCGCTTCCATAGGTCAGAATTCGCTCTATATAGAACCAATAAACACTCTTTCTCATTTCTATTGACATATACTTGTTGCATAAGATATTTTTCATTTTCTGAAATGCTGATTTGGCCTAAGATATTCTACTTTTTTATTTCTGTGGTGCATCTTCCATATGATGTTATTATTGTGCCCAAGTATTTGACGTGCTGCACTTGTTTCAGATTTGCCCTGTTTATTTTTATGCTGCATGATAGTGATGATTGCTTCCTCGATATGACCATTACTATTATTATTATTATTATCATCACTAATAGTGTAACAACTTAGAAATTTGGGGGCGAAGAGATAGATTGAAGCAAAGAGAAAAGATACCAGACAGCTTAAGAGAATGACTTGGCAAAAGGTCAACAACAGAAATGATAAATAACTGTCGAGATCAAAATGTTGAGAAGGGACATGATTATCTACGCCAGCAAGCACGGTATTTGATGATGATGGTGATGATGATGTTGATGGTGATGATGATGTTGATGATGATAATATAATTTTAGTTTAAAGAATTCATCCCTACATCATTGAATGAACTGCCAGGTCATTGTGGGATTTTAGAGAGCTCAACTAGAGATATACAGGATGACCATAATTTGATAAGAACCACGACTGTAACGATAAAGGACATTAAATTAAGTCTGAATAGTAAGAAAAAAGTTGTAATGGGCATATCAAAGAAACAATCATCACCATCATGCAATATAAAAATAAACAGGAAAAATCTGAAACAAGTACAACGCGTCAAGTACTTGTGCACAATAATAAAATCAGATGGAAGATGCACCACAGAAATAACAAGTAGAATAGTTCAAGCCAAAATAGCATTTCATAAAATGGAAAACGTCTTATATAACAAATCTATGCGAATAGAATTAAGAAGGAGAGTTCATCGGTTCTATATAGAGCCAATTCTGAGCTATGGAAGCGAATCAAGGACAGTAGACAAACAAATAAAAAGACAAATAGAGGCCACAGAGATGGGATTTCTCAGAAGTATGTTAAGAGTTTAAGATAAAAGACCAATGAAGAAGTTCTCAAAGAGGCCAACACAAAAAGGGAGCTCCTAAAAACATCAGAAAGAAACAATCAACATTTTTTCGGACACATCATGAGAAGAGAAAAGCTGGAATACTTGGTTACAACTGGCAAGATACAGGGAAAGAGAGATCTAGGACGACAAAGAGAGAAAATACTGGATAGCTTGGTGTCATGGCATGGAAAACAGTCAACAACAGAACTGATACGACGCACTGTAGATAGAAGATTGTGGAGGGACATGATCACCTACGTAAACCGGTATGGCACATGATGAAGATGATACCATAAAAGAGGAAGAAAAAAAATCTGTTATGTCCTGTGACGTATAAGTGGTAAAATAAAGGTTTGCTCAAAGTCTTGCTGGACATATGGTGTGTGTCACTCAAAGTCTTGCTGGACATATGGTGTGTGTCACTCAAAGTCTTGCTGGACATATGGTGTGTGTCACTCAAAGTCTTGCTGGACATATGGTGTGTGTCACTCAAAGTCTTGCTGGACATATGGTGTGTATCACTCAAAGTCTTGCTGGACATATGGTGTGTGGCACTCAAAGTCTTGCTGGACATATGGTGTGTGTCACTCAAAGTCTTGCTGGACATATGGTGTGTGTCACTCAAAGTCTTGCTGGACATATGGTATGTATCACTCAAAGTCTTGCTGGACATATGGTGTGTGTCACTCAAAGTCTTGCTGGACATATTGTGTGTATCACTCAAAGTCTTGCTGGACATATGGTGTGTGTCACTCAAAGTCTTGCTGGACATATGGTATGTGTCACTCAAAGTCTTGCTGGACATATGGTGTGTGTCACTCAAAGTCTTGCTGGACATATGGTATGTATCACTCAAAGTCTTGCTGGACATATGGTATGTGTCACTCAAAGTCTTGCTGGACATATGGTGTGTGTCACTCAAAGTCTTGCTGGACATATGGTGTGTGTCACTCAAAGTCTTGCTGGACATATGGTGTGTGTCACTCAAAGTCTTGCTGGACATATGGTGTGTATCACTATATTAGTTCATGACCTTGGCATATTGTTGGGGAATGTGGTCGGCATTGAGCCAAGCCGATTATTATTTTTTTTTTGGTACTAATTGGTACGTTTTGGGGTTAACTAATCAGTAAGCCCATTACATCACTGCAGTCTTTGAGAAAACAATCAGGTACCCATTTATGGCTGGTGAACTTAGAAGCCGTCGATCACGATTGAGCACGTCATTCTGTCTTCAGTAATCTCAGATCGTGATAGAGCACGTCATTCTGTCTTCAGTAATCTCAGATCGTGATAGAGCACGTCATTCTGTCTTCAGTAATCTCAGATCGTGATAGAGCACGTCATTCTGTCTTCAGTAATCTCAGATCGTGATGGAGCACGTCATTCTGTCTTCAGTAATCTCAGATCGTGATAGAGCACGTCATTCTGTCTTCAGTAATCTCAGATCGTGATAGAGCACGTCATTCTGTCTTCAGTAATCTCAGATCGTGATAGAGCACGTCATTCTGTCTTCAGTAATTCCAGATCGTGATAGAGCACGTCATTCTGTCTTCAGTAATTCCAGATCGTGATAGAGCACGTCATTCTGTCTTCAGTAATTCCAGATCGTGATAGAGCACGTCATTCTGTCTTCAGTAATCTCAGATCGTGATAGAGCACGTCATTCTGTCTTCAGTCATCTCAGATCGTGATAGAACACGTCATCATTCTTCAGTAGACCCTCAATCATTATTTACAAAGCCATTTTTTGTTAAATTGTCCATTCTGCAGATTATGTTCGTGCTACCATCGAGCACATAGACTAACCTT
>JAVIAB010000104.1:26561096-26728596 GCA_032433765.1 Megaustenia siamemsis | reverse complement strand
TGTATGTCTCTCTATCACTCTCTATCACTCTCTATCACTCTCTATCACTCTCTGTCTATGTATGTCTCTCTATCACTCTCTGTCTATGTATGTCTCTCTATCACTCTCTGTCTATGTATGTCTCTCTATCACTCTCTGTCTATGTATGTCTCGCTATCACTCTCTGTCTATGTATGTCTCTCTATCACTCTCTGTCTATGTATGTCTCTCTGTCACTCTCTATCACTCACTATCACTCTCTCTCTCTCTCTATGTATGTCTCTCTATCACTCTATATCACTCTCTATCACTCTCTATCACTCTCTTACGCTAGCTGTGTTTGTCTCTCTATCACTCTCTATCACTCTCTATCACTCTCGTTCTCTATGTATGTCTCTCTATCACTCTCTATCACTCTCTTACACGAGCTGCGTTTGTCTCTCTATCACACTCTCTTCCACTCTAGCTGTGTATGTCTCCCTATCTCTCTCTGTATGTCTCTCTATCACGCTCTATCACTCTCTTTTACACTCTAGCTGTGTATGTCTCTCTATCACTCTCTCTTACACTCTAACTGTGTATGTCCATTATCGCGCTCTCTTACACTAGCTGTGTCTGTTTCTCACTATCTCTCTTACACTCTAACTGTGTATGTCTCTCTCATACACTCTAGCCGTGTCTGTCTCTCTCTTAAACTCTAACCGCGTCTGTCTCTCTCTCTTACACTCTAGCTGTGTCTGTCTCTCTTTTACATTCTAGCTGTGTATGTCTCTCTCTTTACATTCTAGCTGTGTCTGTCTCTCTTTTACACTCTAGATGTGTCTGTCTCTCTCTTACACTCTAGCTGTGTCTGTTTCTCTTTTACTCTATAGCTGTGTCTGTCTCTCTCTTACACTCTAGCTGTGTCTGTCTCTCTCTTACACTCTAGCTGTGTCTGTCTCTCTCTCTTACACTCTAGCTGTGTCTGTCTCTCTTTTACAATCTAGCCGTGTCTGTCTCTCTCTTAAACTCTAACCGCGTCTGTCTCTCTCTTACACTCTAGCTGTGTCTGTCTCTCTTTTACACTCTAGATGTGTCTGTCTCTCTCTCTTACACTCTAGCTGTGTCTGTCTCTCTCTTACACTCTAGCTGTGTCTGTCTCTCTTTTACACTCTGGCTGTGTCTTTCTCTCTTTTACACTCTACCTGTGTCTGTCTCTTCTTACACTCTAGGTGTGTCTGTCTCTCTCTTACACTAGCTGTGCCTGTCTCTCTCTTACACTCTTGCTGTGTCTGTCTCTCTCTTACACTCTAGCTGTGTCTGTCTCTCTCTTACACTCTAGCTGTGTCTGTCTCTCTTTACAATCTAGCTGTGTCTGTCTCTCTCTTACACTCTAGCTGTATCTGTCTCTCTCTTACACTCTAGCTGTGTCTGTCTCTCTCTTACACTCTAGCCGTGTCTGTCTCTCTCTTACACTCTAACTGTATCTGTCTCTCTCTTACACTCTAGCTGTGTCTGTCTCTCTCTTACACTCTAGCCGTGTCTGTCTCTTCTTACACTCTAGCCGTGTCTATCTCTCTACCTGGACTCACCTTGACAGGTGCCACAGAGATCCCTGCCTGTGTAAACACAGTAGCCCCGCCCTTCTCCACGTCACTCAGCTGTGAATGATACAGTGACGTCACCTGACCTACAAATTATGAGAATTGACCCCTGGCATGCCACAATCAACTATAGATTTACTAAGGCCGAGGGAACAAAAATAAAATCGGCAAACTCTCCAATTTACGTGACGCTTTCTGCTATAGAGTCTACATGCAGGTGACGTCACTTTACTTGCAACCGCAACTGGTAGTAAGGTTGAAAACGTCACGACAGTTTGAGGTTTTATAGAAATAGACTCAAGCCAGCAGGCCTATGTATATCTATAGTTGGCTGTGGTCATATTTTATGAAATAATGACAATTATTTATGTCCATTCTTTCTATATTTTTTTAGTCTATATTTTTTTATCCACCTTTCAGGTACGTTTCTCTTTTTACCTGGTCACCATATAGCTCTCTTGTTACTAATGAATACTTCATATTGTCTTCTAATATTTTTAGAGATTAGTGTCGTGGTTTTTTTCTTTCTTTTCTGAATTTTAAAACTATTTTAGGACAATAATCTAAAGAAATTAGAGAAATCGCCAATCAACCACTAATATCTTCAATAATAAAGAAAAGACGATGGTCATATGTTGGACATGTGATGAGAAGAGATAATAACCGAATAGTAAAGCAAACCTTCATGTGGGAAACTCATGGATGGATGGATGGATGGATGGATAGATGGATGGATTGATGGATGGATAGATAGATAGATAGACAGACAGACAGACAGACAGACAGACAGACAGACAGACAGACAGACAGACAGACAGACAGACAGACAGACAGACAGACAGACAGACAGACAGCCAGCCAGACAGACAGACAGACAGACAGACAGACATACAGACAGACAGACAGATAGATAGATAGATAGATAGATAGATAGATAGATAGATAGATAGATAGATAGATAGATAGATAGATAGATAGATAGATAGATAGATAGATAGATAGATAGATAGATAGATAGATAGATAGATAGTTAGTTAGATAGATAGATAGATAGATAGATAGATAGATAGATAGATAGATAGATAGATAGATAGATAGATAGATAGATAGATAGATAGATAGATAGATAAATAGATAGATAGATAGATAGATAGATAGATAGATAGATAGATAGATAGATAGATAGATAGATAGATAGATAGATAGATAGATAGATAGATAGATAGATAGATAGATAGATAGATAGATAGATAGATAGATAGATAGATAGATAGATAGATAGATAGATAGATAGATAGATAGATAAAAAAACGTTGCTTCGTTTATAAATGATGTAATGAGCAAACTACATTCCACTCATTCTTGAGATTAATATTTTATAAGAGTGGTTCAAATTTGGGGCACTGGACACAAATATTAATATTCGAGAATAGTTCATTTTCATCATCATTGAGGGCCTTCTCCGCATCGATTGTTGGCTACAAGGAGCGCCATTGCGCTCCTGATATAGCAAGAAGAGGGGTAACTCTGATATAGCAAGAAGAGGGGTAACTCTGATATAGCAAGAAGAGGAGTAACTCTGATATAGCAAGAAGAGGGGTAACTCTGATATAGCAAGAAGAGGGGTAACTCTGATATAGCAAGAAGAGGGGTAACTCTGATATAGCAAGAAGAGTGGTAACTCTGATATAGCAAGAAGAGGGGTAACTCTGATATAGCAAGAAGAGGGGTAACTCTGATATAGCAAGAAGAGGGGTAACTCTGATATAGCAAGAAGAGGGGTAACTCTGATATAGCAAGAAGAGGGGTAACTCTGATATAGCAAGAAGAGGGGTAACTCTGATATAGCAAGAAGAGTGGTAACTCTGATATAGCAAGAAGAGGGGTAACTCTGATATAGCAAGAAGAGGGGTAACTCTGATATAGCAAGAAGAGGGTAACTCTGATATAGCAAGAAGAGGGGTAACTCTGATATAGCAAGAAGAGGGGTAACTCTGATATAGCAAGAAGAGGGGTAACTCTGATATAGCAAGAAGAGGGGTAACTCTGATATAGCAAGAAGAGTGGTAACTCTGATATAGCAAGAAGAGGGGTAACTCTGATATAGCAAGAAGAGGGGTAACTCTGATATAGCAAGAAGAGGGGTAACTCTGATATAGCAAGAAGAGGGGTAACTCTGATATAGCAAGAAGAGGGGTAACTCTGATATAGCAAGAAGAGGGGTAACTCTGATATAGCAAGAAGAGTGGTAACTCTGATATAGCAAGAAGAGGGGTAACTCTGATATAGCAAGAAGAGGGTAACTCTGATATAGCAAGAAGAGGGGTAACTCTGATATAGCAAGAAGAGGGGTAACTCTGATATAGCAAGAAGAGGGGGTAACTCTGATATAGCAAGAAGAGGGGTAACTCTGATATAGCAAGAAGAGGGGTAACTCTGATATAGCAAGAAGAGGGGTAACTCTGATATAGCAAGAAGAGGGGTAACTCTGATATAGCAAGAAGAGGCGTAACTCTGATATAGCAAGAAGAGGGGTAACTCTGATATAGCAAGAAGAGGGTTAACTCTGATATAGCAAGAAGAGGGGTAACTCTGATATAGCAAGAAGAGGGGTAACTCTGATATAGCAAGAAGAGGGGTAACTCTGATATAGCAAGAAGAGGGGTAACTCTGATATAGCAAGAAGAGGGGTAACTCTGATATAGCAAGAAGAGGGGTAACTCTGATATAACAAGAAGAAGGGTAACTCTGATATAGCAAGAAGAGGGGTAACTCTGATATAGCAAGAAAAGGGGTAACTCTGATATAGCAAGAAGATGCAAAAGTATGATATAGCAATAAAAGGGGAAAGTCTGATATAGCAAGAAGAGAGGTAACTCTGATTTAGCAAGAAGAGGGGTAACTCTGATATAGCAAGAAGAGGGGTAACTCTGATATAGCAAGAAGAGGGGAAAGTCTGAAATAGCAAGAAGAGGGGAAAGTCTGATATAGCAAAAAAAGGGGTAACTCTGATATTTCAAGAAGAGACGTAACTCTGATATAGCAATAAGAGGGTTAAGTCTGATATAGCAAGAAAGGGAAAAGTCTGATATAGCAAGAAAGGGAAAAGTATGATATTGCAAGAAAGGGAAAAGTATGCTATAGCAAGAAGGGGAAAAGTATGATATAGCAAGAAAGGGAAAAGTCTGATATAGCAAGAAAGGGAAAAGTCTGATTTAGCAAGAAAGAGAAAAGTATGATATTGCAAGAAAGGGAAAAGTATGCTATAGCAAGAAGGGGAAAAGTATGATATAGCAAGAAAGGGAAAGTCTGATTTAGCAAGAAAGGGAAAAGTATGATATAGCAAGAAAGGGAAAGTATGATATAGCAAGAAAGGGAAAAGTATGATATAGCAAGAAAGGGAAAAGTATGATATAGCAAGAAAGGGAAAAGTATGATATAGCAAGAAAGGGAAAAGTATGATATAGCAAGAAAGGGAAAAGTATGATATAGCAAGAAAGGGAAAAGTATGATATAGCAAGGAAGGGAAAATTATGATATAGCAAGAAAGGGAGAAGTATGATATAGCGAGAAAGGGAAAAGTATGATATAGCAAGAAATATCCAGCGACAGGCGACTCCAGTTCCGTATTTGTTGATAAGTTACACGCCCACTAAGTTTCTCGTTTCTGGCTGTGCCCATCTTAACTCCCATCTCTTTCATCCGAAGGAGTAACGTGGACTCATGGTTGTCGAAGTCCTGTGTCCTTCCTACCTCCCGGAGGGCATTGATGATGTCCGCCCGATCCATTGGTTGACCGTCCTCAAAAATAGTACAGCTAGCCAACCTGTCCGCTCTTTCATTTCCTCGTACTCCCGCACGTCCTGGGACGTAGACAAAGATTACTAGAGGTATAGTCACGTAAATGAGAAGGGTAGCTTGCGCTATATACTAATGTAAATGAGAATAGTAGCTTGAGGTATACTAATGTAAATGAGAATAGTAGCCTGAGGTATACTAATGTAAATGAGAAGAGTTGCTTGAGGTATACTAATGTAAATGAGAATAGTAGCTTGAGGTATACTAATGTAAATGAGAATAGTAGCCTGAGGTATACTAATGTAAATGAGAAGAGTTGCTTGAGGTATACTAATGTAAAGGAGAAGAGTTGCTTGAGGTATACTAATGTAAATGAGAATAGTAGCTTGAGGTATACTAATGTAAAGGAGAAGAGTTGCTTGAGGTATACTAATGTAAATGAGAAGAGTTGCTTGAGGTATACTAATGTAAATGAGAAGAGTTGCTTGAGGTATACTAATGTAAATGAGAAGAGTTGCTTGAGGTATACTAATGTAAATGAGAAGAGTTGCTTGAGGTATACTAATGTATATGAGAATGGTAGCTTGATAAACTCACGTAAATGAGAAAGGTGGCTACAGGTATACTCACGTAAATGAGAAAGGTCGCTACAGGTATTTTCACGTAAATGAGAAAGGTGGCTACAGGTATATTCACGTAAATAAGAAAGGTGACTAGAGGTATACTCACGTAAATGAGAAAGGTAGCTAGAGGTATACTCACGTAAATTAGAAAAGTCGCTACAGGTATTCTCACGTAAATGAGAAAGGTGGCTACAGGTATATTCACGTAAATAAGAAAGGTGGCTAGAGGTATACTCACGTAAATGAGAAAGGTAGCTAGAGGTATACTCACGTAAATTAGAAAGGTGGCTACAGGTATGCTCGCGTAAATGAGAAAGGTGGCTACAGGTATACTCACGTAAATTAGTAAGGTGGCTATAGCTCGTTTCAAAACATTTGCCCAACTTCAAAACGCTATTACTCTCTAACCGTTTGTTAAATACTTTTGAAATTTTCCAAATGTTATTAGAATGCAAAAAACCCTTTAAATGTATATTTAACAAATATCTTGCAGCTGCAGTTTTCTTAAAGCGGCGATATTTCTTTGATGTTTGTCAAAATTGTAAATTGTGAAGCCCTAAAGAATAGAAATTACCGTAGTTGCTGGTCTACGATTAATTTTCACTAGGTAAAGGCGTGGCCGTAATGGGGAAATAACTGGATAAAACAAAACACCAGGAGAATTATTGTCTGCTCAGTTCGAGGACAGACGATAATAATATCAAGGTATACCTGTATGTCCAATTTTCATAGTTGTGTGGTCCTGAAAAGGACCGTTTGTTGAAATAATTTAAGGTAATATAGGGGCCAACATTCTTCTACCTTTTAGCTCCCAGTGGAGCATAGGTCTTCAACAAACACTTTCCAAGTCGTTCTGTTTTTTGCAATTCTTTTAAGATCATTCCATGTCTTCCCCATCATCTTCATCTCTGCTTCAATCTGTCTTCTCCAAGAATTCCTTGGTCTTCCTCTTTGTCTTTTCCCCTGGGGATTCCAAAAAAGGGCCTGTTGTGTAATACTCTCAGTTGGTTTCCGTAGTGTGTGTCCTATCCATCGCCATCGTCTTCGCTGTATTTCTTTATCCACTGGTATTTGACCGGTACATTTCCATAATTCCACGTTTGTGACTTTGTCCTGCCATTTCCATCCCTTTATTCTGCGCAAGCATCCATTAATGAAAGTCTGTACCTTCGTGATTGTCAATTTTGTTATTCTCCATGTTTCACAGCCATATAATAGAACCGACTTAACATTGGAGTTGAAAATTTGTATTTTTGTATTTAGCCTAATTTCTTTGGATTTCCATATGTTTCCCAGTGCAATGAAAGCTCCTCTTGCTTTTGATATCCTTATTTTGGTATCGTTTTCTGTTCCTCCCTCTTTATCTATATTACTGCCCAGATATATATAAGATTGTACGTCTAGTAGAGGTATTTCTCCTAGTTTTATTTGGTTACTGCCAACTGCATTAATTCTCATAATGTTGGTCTTATCTCTATTAATCTTTAGTCCTAGCTGTTGTGATCTCTCATCTAATATACTCATTTTATCTTGCATCTGTTGGTGGCTGTGTGATAGGAGAGCTATGTCATCAGCAAAGTCTAAATCATCAAGTTGTTTGGTCAGTGACCACTGGATCCCATTTCTGTTGTTTTGAGTTATTTTCATAATCCAATCTATGGCCAGTAGAAAGAGAAATGGAGACAGAAGGCATCCTTGCCTTACTCCTGTTCTTATTTCAAATGCTTCTGTAAGCTGTCCTTCATGCACCACACTACATTTTGTTCCTTCATACATTGTTTTTATCAGGTTAATAAACTTTATGGGGATTCCATAATGACTCAGCAACTTCCAAAGCATTCTTCTGTCTAAACTATCAAATGCCTTTTCGTAATCTATGAATCCAATATAAAGTGGGGATTTTAGTTCTAAACTTTGTTCAACTATTATACGTAGAGTAGTTATTTGATCAGCACATGATCTGTTCTTCCTAAAACCTGCTTGTTCATCTCTCAAGTGTTTCTCTATAGCCTCTTTTAGTCTCTCCAGAATGATTCTGCCTAATATTTTTCCTGGCACTGATAGTAGCATAATTCCCCTATAATTTGTGCACTCCTGTAAACTTCCTTTTTTTGGTAGTTTGATCATATAACCTTCTCTCCAGTCTTTAGGTATTTCTTCCCTCTCCCAAATTTTATCCAATAGATTATGTAACATCTTGGTAGAGGTGATAATATCTGCTTTGATGGCTTCCGAAGGAATTTCATCTGGTCCTGTGGCTTTACCATCTTTTAACAGTTTGATGGCTTTCATTATTTCTTCTTTGCTTGGTTTTCCGCAGTTAACGTGTAATTCTTCTTCTGCTGGTAGTATATCTGGAGGATTATTTGAGCCAGGTCTGTTCAAAAGTTCTTCAAAGTGCTCCTTCCATCTCTCCATTTGTTCCTTTATATTACTAAGCAGATTTCCTTTCTTATCTTTGATAAAGGCGTTGATCTGTTTGTATTTTCCACCTAATTTCTTTGTGCTGTTGTACAGTTCTTTCATATTCCCTTTATTTGCTGCTTCTTCTGCCTCTTTAGCTAATTCATCTATATATTTCCTCTTATCCCTTTTAATGCATCTTCTCACTTGGGCCAACATTGTGGGGGCTATATACTTTCATTCTGAATCAGACGAGTCTAAAAGATTAATAACTGTTTGGGGTTGAACATTCCACAAACCATCATTTTTCCAATATTCCTCTTCCTGTTTTAAGACGTGGTCTTCACATTTAGCTCAATAATCTTTGTCTATATTTAATAAAGCGAGATTAGCAAGTCTTTACATCGCATATTTTGAATGTTGTATTTTCATCTGCCACTTGTCCTTTTAATTTTGCCCAGATTAGTTCTATTGGATTTAAATGAGCATGGTAAGGTGGCAGCCTCAAACTTTATGACCGTGCTCTTGGATAATCTTATATATTTGAAAAATCTTTGTCCTCTGTTTTTGCTTTACTAGAGATAGTAATTCAGGTTTTAAGTACATGTTATTAAATTGTATGTGCTCCTTTGTGAGCCATATCTTAATAGCATCTTTTGTACTGGATGACGTCGGGACTTTATCTTCAAGTGTAACAATGTTGTGGTACGCTGCATTGTCCATTATTAGGCAAGATGGTCGATCTAGTGCTGGGAGAACAGAATTTTCAATCCAATGTCTAAATATGTGACCATTCATCTCAGAGTGATAATCCCGATTGTCTATGGATTTTGAAAGAAAAATGAGCTCTGCATTCTGTATTAGTCCATGTTGTCGACTACCTGCATGAGCAATTATCAAGCGCTGTCCTTTGCTGCTAGGTATTAATCTCTTAATCTTTCCATCTGATGACTGCCATTCCCTTTGGTTAGTGTGGTGAGCATTGATCCATGTTTCATCCAAGTACACAATATCATAACCTTGCTTGCGCACCTCTTTTACTTCACGTAAGTACTTGCTTCTCATGACTACTATATGTGGCTTCTCACAGATGATGTTTCGTCCATTGGAATACTTTCTGAATGTAAAGCCTGCAGCTCTCACATTCCTCCATAATGTAGACTTTGATATTTCAATACTGTTGTTCTTTTTCAGCGATACTTTTAATTTTCTTATTGTAACAGTTTCATTCATACCCAACATTTTGCGAATTTCACTTCTAATAAGTTCACTGTCGAAATTATCCAACATTTTTGCTCTTCCTTGTGATTTTGTATATTTTGAACATTGACGGTCACGTGCTTGAATCCAGCGATTAAATGACCGTTTAGATAAATCCAAAATGTGTCTTGTCCTATTCTCAGGGTTTTCTAAAGAATGAAATAATCTTCCTCGTTTAGCCTCTTTGCAAAAATAGTCATACATTTTTATTGCGATGTTTTGTAAACTGCAGAATTTCATTTTAAGACTCATGATAAATGTTATTGTTTCACGTTACGCCGCTGAATTAACGGAAATGGAACACACAATGTCTCGTGTTTACTACAAGTGTCTAATTGTGTCAGAAAACTCACGCGGAAAGCGTGAAAAATCGTAAATTTGAGCGTGTATGGATTTGTAAACGCTATTTTTAACTTAAATACTGTAAACACTAAGTTTTGACTACATCAATGGGTCGTTATAAATTTATATAAATCAAATAAGCAATAATAATAACCAAATGTTTGTTTTTAATGAAATTAATTCCCTGTTGGGTTATAATCATTATAACTAAACATGCAAATTTAGAAAAAAATACAAAAAGCGGTTTAAAAGATATTGATTTTTAAAGTTGGGCACTACTTATGAAACAAGCTATAGAGATATAATCTCGTAAATGAGAAAGGTGGCTAGAGGTATCATTATCATCATCATCAAGTACCGGGCCTACTGGCGTAGGTGATCATGTCTCTCCACAATTTTCGATCCCGGCAGCTATTTATAATTTCTGTTGTTGACCTTCTGCCAAGCCATTCTCTTAAGCTGTCTGGTATTTTTTTCACTTTGATCTCTCTATCTCTTCGTCCCTCGATTTTTCCAGTTGTTACAATATATTCCAGTTGTTTTATTCTCATTACATGGCCAAAAAATGATGATTGTTTCTTCCTAATATTGGAAATTAACTCTCTTTTTGCTTTGGCCTCTTTCAGAACGTTTTCATTACATTTCTTAACTGTCCATAGTATTCTCAATATTCTTCTGTAAAACCACATTTCTGCAGAATCACTCTTGTGATTTTTTTGTCTGTTGTCCTATTGTCCATGATTCGCATCCATATGTTAAGACTGGCTCTAAATAACATTTAAGAACTTTTTTTCTTGTTTCTATTGTCAAAAATGGATTGCATAGTATCTTCCTCATTTTTTGGAAAGCTGCTTTTGCCTGAGCGATTCTGCATCTCATCTCTTTTGTACATCTTCCGTCTGAGGTTAACAAAGTTCCCAAATATTTAAATTCAATTACCTGTTTTAATATTGTTCCACTTGTCTTTATTTTGCACTGATGTGATGTCTTTTTCTTTGTTGTTATCATTACCTCTGTCTTTTTGCTATTAAGGCTGAGTCCTTTATTTTTGCTTTCCTTCACTATAATGTCCAACATTTCTTGTAACACATTTTCACTCTTAGCGATTAAGACTGTATCATCAGCATACCTTAGATTATTTATATTATGACCTCCAATTGTTATTCCAGGCATGTCCCTTATGGATCTTAAAAAAGGTAGCTAGAGGTATACACACGTAATTTAAAAAGGTGGCTAGGGTATACTCACGTAAATGAGAAAGGTGGCTAGAGGTATACTCACGTAAATTAGAAAGGTGGCTAGGGTATACTCACGTAAATTAGAAAGATGGCTAGGGTATACTCACGTAAATGAGAAAGGTGGGTAGGGTATACTCACGTAAATGAGAAAGGTGGCTAGAAGTATACTCACGTAAATGAGAAATGTGGCTAGGGTATACTCACGTAAATGAGAAAGGTGGCTAGAAGTATACTCACGTAAATGAGAAAGGTGGCTAGAAGTATACTCACTTAAATAAGAAAGGTGGCTAGGGTGTACTCACGTAAATGAGAAAGGTAGCTAGAAGTATACTCACATAAATAAGAAAGGTGGCTATAGGTATACTCACGTATATTAGAAAGGTAATTAGAGATATACTCACGTAAATTAGAAAGGTGGCTACAGGTATACTCACGTAAATTAGAAAGGTGGCTATAGGTATACTCACGTAAATTAGACAGGTGGCTACAGGTATACTCAAGTAAATTAGAAAGGTGGCTGTAGGTATACTCACGTAAATTAGAAAGGTAATTAGAGATATACTCACGTAAATTAGAAAGGTGACTACAGGTATACTCACATAAATAAGAAAGGTGATAAGAAGTATACTCACGCAAATTAGAAAGGTGGCTACAGGTATACTCACGTAAATGAGAAAGGTTGCTAAAGGTATACTCACGTAACATAGTAAGGTGGCTAGAGATATAATCACGTAAATGAGAAAGGTGGCTAGAGGTATACTCACGTAAATTAGAAAGGTAGCTATCCGATCTCCGGATCTCCGAAGTGCTTTCATTAGCTTATCTTTCTGATAACAGAAGACACAGATGATAGATTTGACATTAATGGGACTTTTTATGGCAAATAATTCTCAACATTCTGCAGCCAGTGTCTTTGTATCTGAATCTAAAGCATTGTCCTCAATCTTAACATTCTCCTCACTCTCAACATAGAGACAATATTTTATATGATATTTATAACATAAAAATCTATTTTATATTTCTCCCCTCCACACATTTTTCTCCTCAACTCGTCATGGGAAACAAAGAACAAACTTAACGATGTCCTCTCAGTCTAGAAAAACACCACTCTCACTGCCAGGGCAGCCAGTGAGCTAATCGTCTGTTTAATTTTCATTATTTCATTTTCTTTATTTCATTTTCTTTATTTCATTTTTATAATTTCATTTTCATTATTTCATTTTCATTATGTCATTTTCTTTATTTCATTTTCATTATTTCACTATACATCCTGCCTCTACCCGCTGCTGCTAGCATTTCTACTGAGATGTTATATCGTTCCGGAGGCTTTGTTTCTTGGTGCGAGTCTCTATGTTTCTTTTATTGAATAAGAAGATTATTTCACTCTCTTTATTTCATTTTCTTTATTTCATTTTCATTATTTCATTATTATTATTTCATTATCATTATTTCATTATCATTATTTCATTATCATTATTTCATTTCTGCTGTAACATTTGCTAGAAGGTTCAATTTCTGATGATCAGTGCCTCCAATCGCGAACTCTATATAAAAAATGTGCTATCGTCATTGGAACTTACAATAATTACGTATGATTAAACAGTGCCTTATATTATTAAGTCAGGAAATGACAAACTACCGTTAACACAAAACAAGAAATTATGACTCGCCTCGTTTTCAGGAACCTGAAACAACAAAAAAGAGATAGATACAGGGTGTCCACAAAAACAATCCTCGATTTTAAGTTGTTATGAAATCAATATTCATTGGGTTTTGTTTATAAATATGGTGACCGCTGATATTAACTGACAAATTGTCCTATGTGACAAATACAATCTCTTGGCTATGTGACCCACACAATCTCTTGACTATGTGACCCACACAATCTCTTGACTATGTGACCCACACATTCTCTTGACTATGTGACCCACGCAATCTCTTGACTATGTGACCCACGCAATCTCTTGACTATGTGACCCACACAATCTCTTGACTATGTGACCCACACAATCTCTTGACTATGTGACCCACACAATCTCTTGACTATGTGACCCACACAATCTCTTGACTATGTGACCCACACAATCTCTTGACTATGTGACCCACACAATCTCTTGACTATGTGACCCACACAATCTCTTGACTATGTGACCCACGCAATCTCTTGACTATGTGACCCACACAATCTCTTGACTATGTGACCCACACAATCTCATGACTATGTAACCCACACAATCTCTTGACTATGTGACCCACACAATCTCTTGATTATGTGACCCACACAATCTCTTGACTATGTGACCCACGCAATCTCTTGACTATGTGACCCACACAATCTCTTGACTATGTGACCCACGCAATCTCTTGACTATGTGACCCACACAATCTCTTGACTATGTGACCCACACAATCTCTTGACTATGTGACCCACACAATCTCTTGACTATGTGACCCACACAATCTCTTGACTATGTGACCCACGCAATCTCTTGACTATGTGACCCACACAATCTCTTGACTATGTGACCCACGCAATCTCTTGACTATGTGACCCACACAATCTCTTGACTATGTGACCCACACAATCTCTTGACTATGTGACCCACACAATCTCTTGACTATGTGACCCACACAATCTCTTGACTATGTGATCCACACAATCTCTTGACTATGTGACCCACACAATCTCTTGACTATGTGACCCACACAATCTCTTGACTATGTGATCCACACAATCTCTTGACTATGTGACCCACACAATCTCTTGACTATGTGACCCACACAATATCTTGACTATGTGACCCACACAATCTATTGACTATGTGACCAAAACAATCTCTTGACTATGTGACCCACGCAATCTCTTGACTATGTGACCCACACAATCTCTTGACTATGTGACCCACACAATCTCTTGACTATGTGACCCACACTATCTCTTGACTATGTGACCCACACAATCTCTTGACTATGTGACCCACACAATCTCTTGACTATGTGACCCACACTATCTCTTGACTATGTGACCCACACAATCTCTTGACTATGTGACCCACACAATCTCTTGACTATGTGACCCACACAATCTCTTGACTATGTGACCCACACAATCTCTTGACTATGTGACCCACACAATCTCTTGACTATGTGACCCACAAAATATATGAAATTTCTCAACGATCATCAACCATATGGACTGGTCGCGCTGGAGAAAGTGATCAGGTGTTCTGAAAGTGGCCACCGCGATCACCGGGCCTAAATGCTTGTGGCTTTTTCCATCCAGGTGCATGTGGAGGACTGAGAGTATATACCTCCACTACCAGCAACCCTGGATGACCTGTGTACCCACAACCCTGGATGATCTGTGTACCCACAACCCTGGATGATTTTTGTACCCACAACCCTGGATGACCTGTGTACCCACAACCCTGGATGATCTGTGTACCCACAACCCTGGATGATCTGTGTATATACCTCCACTACCAGCAACCCTGGATGACCTGTGTACCCACAACACTGGATGATCTGTGTACCCACAACCCTGGATGATTTGTGTACCCACAACCCTGGATGATCTGTGTACCCACAACCCTGGATGATTTGTATACCTACAGCCCTGGATGATCTGTGTACCCACAACCCTGGATGATTTGTGTACCCACAACCCTGGATGATCTGTGTACCCACAACCATGGATGATCTGTGTACCCACAACCCTGGATGATCTGTGTATGTACCTCCACTACCAGCAACCCTGGATGACCTGTGTACCCACAACCCTGGATGATCTGTGTATGCACCTCCACTACCAGCAACCCTGGATGACCTGTGTACCCACAACCCTGGATGACCTGTGTACCCACAACCCTGGATGACCTGTGTACCCACAACCCTGAATGATTTGTGTATGTACCTCCACTACCAGCAACCCTGGATGATCTGTGTATGTACCTCCACTACCAGCAACCCTGGATGACCTGTGTACCCACAACCCTTAATGATCTGTGTACCCACAACCTTGGATGATTTGTGTACCCACAACCCTGGATGATCTGTGTACTCACAACCCTGAATGATTTGTGTACCCACAACCCTGGATGATATGTGTACCCACAACCCTGGATGATCTGTGTACCTACAACCCTGGATGACCTGTGTACCCACAACCCTGGATGATCTGTGTACCCACAACCCTGGATGATTTGTGTACCCAAGACCCTGGATGATCTGTGTACCCACAACCCTGGATGATCTGTGTACCCACAAACCTGGATGATCTGTGTATGTACCTCCACTACCAGCAACCCTGGTGACCTGTGTACCCACAACCCTGGATGACCTGTGTACCCACAACCCTGAATGATTTGTGTATGTACCTCCACTACCAGCAACCCTGGATGATCTGTGTATGTACCTCCACTACCAGCAACCCTGGATGACCTGTGTACCCACAACCCTTAATGATCTGTGTACCCACAACCTTGGATGATTTGTGTACCCACAACCCTGGATGATCTGTGTACTCACAACCCCGGATGATTTGTGTACCCACAACCCTGGATGATATGTGTACCCACAACCCTGGATGATCTGTGTACCTACAACCCTGGATGACCTGTGTACCCACAACCCTGGATGATCTGTGTACCCATAACCCTGGATGATTTGTGTACCCAAGACCCTGGATGATCTGTGTACCCACAACCCTGGATGATCTGTGTACCCACAAACCTGGATGATCTGTGTATGTACCTCCACTACCAGCAACCCTGGTGACCTGTGTACCCACAACCCTGGATGATCTGTGTATGTACCTCCACTACCAGCAACCCTGGATGACCTGTGTACCCACAACCCTGGATGATCTGTGTACCCACAACCCTGGATAACCTGTGTACCCACAACCCTGGATGACCTGTGTACCCACAACCCTGGATGACCTGTGTACCCTCAACCCTGGATGACCTGTGTACCCACAACCCTGGATGATTTGTGTATGTACCTCCACTACCAGCAACCCTGGATGATCTGTGTATGTACCTCCACTACCCACAACCCTGGATGATCTGTGTATGTACCTCCACTACCAGCAACCCTGGATGACCTGTGTATGTACCTCCACTACCAGCAACCCTGGATGATCTGTGTATATACCTCCACTACCAGCAACCCTGGATGACCTGTGAATGTACCTCCACTACCAGCAACCCTGGATGGCCTGTGTATGTACCTCCACTACCAGCAACCCTGGATGATCTGTGTATATACCTCCACTACCAGCAACCCTGCATGATTTGTGTATGTACCTCCACTACCAGCAACCCTGGATGATTTGTGTATGTACCTCCACTACCAGCAACCCTGGATGATGTGTGTATGTACCTCCACTACCAGCAACCCTGGATGATTTGTGTATGTACCTCCACTACCCACAACCCTGGATGATTTGTGTATGTACCTCCACTACCCACAACCCTGGATGATTTGTGTATGTACCTCCACTATCCACAACCCTGGATGACTTGTGTACCCACAACCCTGGATAATCTGTGTATGTACCTCCACTACCAGCAACCCTGGATGACCTGTGTACCCACAACCCTGAATAATCTGTGTATGTACCTCCACTACCAGCAACCCTGGATGACCTGTGTACCCACAACCCTGGATAATCTGTGTATGTACCTCCACTACCCACAACCCTGGATAATCTGTGTATGTACCTCCACTACCCACAACCCTGGATGATCTGTGTATGTACCTCCACTACCCACAACCCTGGATGATCTGTGTATGTACCTCCACTACCCACAACCCAGGATTATCTGTGTGTGTACCTCCACTACCCACAACCCAGGATTATCTGTGTATGTACCTCCACTACCCACAACCCAGGATTATCTGTGTGTGTACCTCCACTACCCACAACCCAGGATTATCTGTGTGTGTACCTCCACTACCCACAACCCAGGATTATCTGTGTATGTACCTCCACTACCCACAACCCAGGATTATCTGTGTATTTACCTCCACTACCAACAACCCTGGATAATCTGTGTATGTACCTCCACTACCCACAACCCAGGATTATCTGTGTATGTACCTCCACTACCCACAACCCAGGATTATCTGTGTATGTACCTCCACTACCCACAACCCAGGATTATCTGTGTATGTGCCTCCACTACCCACAACCCTGGATGATCTGTGTATATACCTCCACTACCAGCAACCCTGGATGACCTGTGAATGTACCTCCACTACCAGCAACCCTGGATGGCCTGTGTATGTACCTCCACTACCAGCAACCCTGGATGATCTGTGTATATACCTCCACTACCAGCAACCCTGCATGATTTGTGTATGTACCTCCACTACCAGCAACCCTGGATGATTTGTGTATGTACCTCCACTACCAGCAACCCTGGATGATGTGTGTATGTACCTCCACTACCAGCAACCCTGGATGATTTGTGTATGTACCTCCACTACCCACAACCCTGGATGATTTGTGTATGTACCTCCACTACCCACAACCCTGGATGATTTGTGTATGTACCTCCACTATCCACAACCCTGGATGACCTGTGTACCCACAACCCTGGATAATCTGTGTATGTACCTCCACTACCAGCAACCCTGGATGACCTGTGTACCCACAACCCTGAATAATCTGTGTATGTACCTCCACTACCAGCAACCCTGGATGACCTGTGTACCCACAACCCTGGATAATCTGTGTATGTACCTCCACTACCCACAACCCTGGATAATCTGTGTATGTACCTCCACTACCCACAACCCTGGATGATCTGTGTATGTACCTCCACTACCCACAACCCTGGATGATCTGTGTATGTACCTCCACTACCCACAACCCAGGATTATCTGTGTGTGTACCTCCACTACCCACAACCCAGGATTATCTGTGTATGTACCTCCACTACCCACAACCCAGGATTATCTGTGTGTGTACCTCCACTACCCACAACCCAGGATTATCTGTGTGTGTACCTCCACTACCCACAACCCAGGATTATCTGTGTATGTACCTCCACTACCCACAACCCAGGATTATCTGTGTATTTACCTCCACTACCAACAACCCTGGATAATCTGTGTATGTACCTCCACTACCCACAACCCAGGATTATCTGTGTATGTACCTCCACTACCCACAACCCAGGATTATCTGTGTATGTACCTCCACTACCCACAACCCAGGATTATCTGTGTATGTACCTCCACTACCCACAACCCTGGATGATCTGTGTATGTACCTCCACTACCCACAACCCTGGATGATGTCTAACATTTCTTGTAACTCATTTTCACTCTTAGCAATTAAGACTGTACTGTCAGCTTATCTTAGATTATTTATATTATGACCTCCGATTGTTATTTCAGGCATGCCCCTTATGGATCATAAAATAATCTCACTATGCATCTTGAATAAATGTGGTGACAGCACACAACCTTGTCTAACACCCAACATTATTCTACTTTCAATTAAAATAATCTTACATTGAAGTTATTTATTTGTTATTTAATACATTACAAACAATGTTTGTTATTACATTTTTGCTGATATAAATACCTTACTTTATTGTGAGATTGTGACCAAGTGTAATGCCGATTCCTACAAATAACTCACAATACAAAGAGACTCACGTCTAATGGATCTATGTGAACATCGTAATGTCCTCCCAGTCCATAGTTGACCACCTGGTGACAGTTCATGTTTTATTTCAATAATGTTCATCTCTGACGCTCAATAAAACGTTGCAAACAAGTTCCACATTTATTTGTTCATAAATATGTGGTCCCCGGTAGCCTAAATGGAAAAACAACCCGACTGGGCTCGGCGTTCGGACAACCCGTGTTTGATTCTCGCTGAAAGCAGTTGTACTCGTGGTTTTAAAAATAAATATCCCCTGTGGTCAACCCAGCCGCTGGCAGAATTGGGTACCAGGGTAGTTCTGTGGGAAGGTTCTGTGGGAATGCCGCCTCGCATCGTGAGTTTTAATGCTTGAAGCGACACTATCCAGAATTCTTCGAATACTTCCGGATAGGCGGCCGAGCACATATTGGTGAAAACTGGCGTGCTAAGATGGTGATTCAAGTCTCGTACTTTACCCTGACCTTCACCTTCGTTCATAAAAAACAAAAATCTTCATCAGCTCGCATATCTCCCACAGAAAGTTACATTCACCACAGCCGTCTGAAAGAATCTCTGTCTCTAGCCAGATCTCCCACAGAAAGTTACATTCACCACAGCCCGTCTGAAAGAATCTCTGTCTCTAGCCAGATCTCCCACAGAAAGTTACATTCACCACAGCCCGTCTGAAAGAATCTCTCTCTCTAGCCAGATCTCCCACAGAAAGTTACATTCACCACAGCCCGTCTGAAAGAATCTCTGTCTCTAGGCAGATCTCCCACATAACGTTGCATTCACCACAGCCCGTCTGAAAGAATCTCTGTCTCTAGCCAGATCTCCCACAGAACGTTGCATTCACCACAGCCCGTCTGAAAGAATCTCTGTCTCTAGCCAGATCTCCCACAGAACGTTGCATTCACCACAGCCCGTCTGAAAGAATCTCTGTCTCTAGCCAGATCTCCCACAGAACGTTGCATTCACCACAGCCCGTCTGAAAGAATCTCTATCTCTAGCCAGATCTCCCACAGAACGTTGCATTCACCACAGCCCGCCTGAAAGAATCTCTGTCTCTAGCCAGATCTCCCACAGAACGTTGCTTTCACAACAGCCCGTCTGAAAGAATCTCTGTCTCTAGCCAGATATCCCACAGAACATTGCATTCACCACAGCCCGTCTGAAAGAATCTCTGTCTCTAGCCAGATCTCCCACAGAACGTTGCATTCACCACAGCCCATCTGAAAGAATCTCTGTCTCTAGCCAGATATCCCACAGAACGTTGCATTCACCACAGCCCGTCTGAAAGAATCTCTGTCTCTAGCCAGATATCCCACAGAACGTTGCATTCACCACAGCCCGTCTGAAAGAATCTCTGTCTCTAGCCAGATATCCCACAGAACGTTGCATTCACCACAGCCCGTCTGAAAGAATCTCTGTCTCTAGCCAGATCTCCCACAGAACGTTGCATTCACCACAGCCCGTCTGAAAGAATCTCTGTCTCTAGCCAGATCTCCCACAGAACGTTGCATTCACCACAGCCCGCCTGAAAGAATCTCTGTCTCTAGCCAGATATCCCACAGAACGTTGCATTCACCACAGCTCGTCTGAAAGAATCTCTGTCTCTAGCCAGATATCCCACAGAACGTTGCATTCACCACAGCCCGTCTGAAAGAATCTCTGTCTCTAGCCAGATCTCCCACAGAACGTTACATTCACCACAGCCCGTCTGAAAGAATCTCTGTCTCTAGCCAGATCTCCCACAGAACGTTGCATTCACCACAGCCCGTCTGAAAGAATCTCGGTCTCTAGCCAGATCTCCCACAGAACGTTGCATTCACCACAGCCCGCCTGAAAGAATCTCTGTCTCTAGCCAGATCTCCCACAGAACGTTGCATTCACCACAGCCCGTCTGAAAGAATCTCTGTCTCTAGCCAGATATCCCACAGAACGTTGCATTCACCACAGCCCGTCTGAAAGAATCTCTGTCTCTAGCCAGATATCCCACAGAACGTTGCATTCACCACAGCCCGTCTGAAAGAATCTCTGTCTCTAGCCAGATATCCCACAGGACGTTGCATTCACCACAGCCCGTCTGAAAGAATCTCTGTCTCTAGCCAGATATCCCACAGAACGTCGCATTCACCACAGCCCGTTTCGTGCAAGATGCACTACCATCGCAACAACCACAACCACCATCATAACCATCACCAACACTATCAAAACCAGCACCACCATCACAACCATCACCAACAACACTAAAAAACCAGCACTACCATCGCAACAACCACAACCACCATCACAACAACCACCACCACCATCACAACCATCACCATCACCAACACCACCAAACCAGCACTACCATCGCAACAACCACAACCACCATCACAACCATCATAACAACCAAAACTACCATCACAACCATCACCAACACCACCAAAACCACCACTACCTTCGCAAAACCACAACTACCAAAACCACAGCCATCATCATCTGACCACCACGATCACAACCAGAACCATCAGCTACAGAACTAAAACCAGCACTACCATCCAACCACCACAACCACCATCACCACCAAAACCTCAGCCATCACACGAACCACAAAACCATCACTGTCATCACATCACCACATCACCACAACAACAACCACAACCACTATCACAGCAACCACAACCACCATCACAGCAACCACAACAACCATCACAACGACCACAACCACCATCACAACAACCACCATCACAACAACTACAACCACCACCACCACAACAACCACAACCACCACAACCACCATCACAACAACCACAATCACAACAACTACAACCACCACCACCACAACGACCACAACCACCATCGCAACAACCACCATCACAACAACTACAATCACCACCACAACAACCACAACCACCATCACAACAACCACCACCACCATCATAACAACCATTACTATCATCAAATCAAAACTACCACAAACACAACAACCACCACCACTATCAACATACACAACTCCACACCTGAAATGCTTCCGCCGACGAAGGACCATGTGGTAATCGTTCTTGAATATCAAGTCCGGTAATGCACTCAATCCTCTTGGCAATGGACATCGCTACGTCAGAATCTCCTTCATAAATCCATGCCCTGACACGAAAGACTGTTTATGAGCTTCAGAGTCATATCTAATCACTAAATGTATCCAGTTCCTCAAGTCTGATGACACAGACGGGGGTGTGGGTGAAAATTATGTGGAATTGGATAATTAACTCATAAAACCCAACTGAAATCATCAATGAAAACCGAGGCCAAGCAATAACAGACAAAGCGCAAATCTTAATGAGATGGAAAGAATATTTCGAAGAGCTTTTGAGTGTAGAAACAACAAGTCCAAAAACACACAAAAAGCAACTAATAGTTGGCGATAAAGAACCAAATATACTAATGGAAGAAATAGAAGAAACATTGCAATTCGCACTAGAAACAAAGCTCCCGGAATCGATAACATCCCAGTAGAAATGCTACCAGCAGCGGGAGAGGCAGGATGTAAATGGCTACACAGAATATTCAACGCTGCATGGATACAACAGCAAGTCCCAGGCGATTGGAAACAGTCCATTATATTACCAATATGGAAAAAGAAGGGCAGCTGAAGAGACTGCAACCAATATAGAGGAATATCGCTATTAAGCCACACAGGGAAGTTATATGCCAAGATAGTTGAAAAAAGATTGAGACCAATTATAGACCCACAACTAAGCGATGCTCAGATGGGCTTCAGGAGGAACAGAGGTTGCACAGATGCCCTGTTTATCATAAAACAACTAGCGGAGAAAACAATCATCATCATCATCATCATGTACACTGCCGGTTGGCGTAGGCGATCATGTCCCTCCACAATCTTCTATCCACAGTGCATCGTATCAGTTCTGTTGTTGACTGTTTTCCATGCCATGACACCAAGCTATCAAGTATTTTTTCCCTTTGTCGTCCGCGATCTCTCTTTCCTTTTATTTTGCCAGTTGTAACCAAGTATTCTAACTTTCCTCTTCTCATGATGTGCCCGAAAAATGTTGATTGCTTCTTTCTGATGTTTTTTAAGAGCTCCCGTTTTGTGTTCGCCTCTTTGAGAACTTCCTCATCTGTCTTTTTATCCTTGTACGGAGTGAGTCACCACCTAGTAGAGATATGCAAGAGCCTCTATGAAAGTAGTCGCACTACAATAAGATCTTCAGCAGGCTACTCTAAACACTTCACCATTAACTCCGGAGTAAGACAAGGCTGCGTGCTTTCCCCTTTACTTTTCATCACATATATGGACAATATATGCAAATTAGCATGTCCAATCCAAGGAAATATACCAACAAGGATGATAACAAGCGATAACACAAAAGAGAACAAAATATACGTGCCAGAAAACAACAGAAGAGAAGAAGAAATAAATGAAATACTATTTGCAGACGACCAAGTTCTGATACATGAAACAACTGAGGACCTGCAAGAACATATCAACAGGCTAAACAACACTTGTAAACAATACAACATGAAGATCAACATAAACAAAACCGAAGTAATGGCAATAGCGAGAAAGAAAGAAAAACTAAATTTCATAATAGATAATACATCTTTGAAGCAAGTTGACAATTTTAAATATCTGGGTAGCACGTTAACACAAGACAATAACCAAGAGACAGAGATAGATATAAGGTGTAACAAAGCATGCCAAGTTATAGGCCAAGTATCAACACTATTGAAAAACAAATCAATAACTACGGAAGCAAAAAGGGCAATATACAAATCAATTTTTCTACCAACTCTGTGCTATCAGTGCCAGAATTGGACGCTGGACTCTAGAACAATAAGAAAGATAACGACCACCGAAATGAAATGTGTCAGAAGAAGACAGGAAAAAGCTTAAGGGACAGAGTAAGAAACACCGACCTGAGGAAGAAACTCGAAATTGAACCAGCCATCGAATACATAAAGAAACAACAAATAAATTGGTTCGGCCACATAACAAGACAAAAAGAACTAACAATGACTCAAAGAGCCATAAACAAACGCTACAAAAACGCCAGATTAAGAGGAAGACCGAGAAAGAGATGGATAAAGGGAATACTTGAGTCACTAGGAGGGATAACACCAGAAGAGGCTAACGGAAGAGCAAAGAATCGCAGATGTTATCTCCCCTCGACGCCAACGGCAGCAGAGGAAGGATAGAAGAACTCATTAAATCCAGGTTTTTTTAATGGAATTGGATAATTGGCCCATTAAATCCAGGTTTCTATGGAATTGGATAATTGACTCATTAAATCCAGGTTTCTATGGAATTGGATAATTGACTCATTAAATCCAGGTTTTTTTTAAATGGAATTGGATAATTGACAAATTAAATTCAGCGCTTTTATGGAATTGGATAATTAACAACAATAAATGGATTTAACTAGAAAGAATGGACACGATTTGTAGGAACTGGAAAGGGGGGGGGGGATAATAAGCACCGTGTGGCTACTGGGGCCTGACCACTATGAGGGGAGAAACGAGTAGAACCACTGTCACCTGTAATTATCACCTGTCACTGTCACCTGTAATTATCACATGTCACCTGTCACTATCACCTGTAATTATCACCTGTCACTATCACCTGTAATTACCACCTGTCACATGTCACGGTCACCTATCACATGTCACTGTCACCTGTCACTGTCATCTGTCATCTGTCACTGTCACCTGTAATTATCACCTGTCATATGCACTGTCACCTGCCACCTGTGTTACTGGCACATGGCACTGTCACCTGTAATTGTCACATGTCACTGTCACCTGTCACGGTCATCTGCAACTGTCACCTGTTACTGTCCCCTGTAACTGTCACATGTCACTGTCACCTGTAATTATCACCTGTCACTGTCACCTGTCACATGTCACTGTCACCTGTAATTATCACCTTTCACCTGCACTGTCACCTGCCACCTGTGTCACTGTCACATGCCACTGTCACCTGTAATTGTCACATGTCACTGTCACATGTCACGGTCACCTGCCACTGTCACCTGTCACTGTCACCTGCCACTGTCACTTGTCACTGTCACCTGTCACTGTCGCCTGTCACCTGTCAACTGTCACTGTCACCTGTCACTGTCACTGTCACATGCCCCGCATGTTGTAAGAGGTATCAACGGGGGTTGAAGACAAGGTCGTGCAATCCAATGTCATCCCTCTCTGTGTAGTGAGATCCAATGTCATCCCTCTCTGTGTAGTGAGATCCAATGTCATCCCTCTCTGTGTAGTGAGATCCGATGTCATCCCTCTCTGTGTAGTGAGATCCAATGTCATCCCTCTCTGTGTAGTGAAATCCGATGTCATCCCTCTCTGTGTAGTGAGATGCGATGTCATCCCTCTCTGTGTAGTGAAATCCAATGTCATCCCTCTCTGTGTAGTGAGATGCGATGTCATCCCTCTCTGTGTAGTGAAATCCAATGTCATCCCTCTCTGTGTAGTGAAATCCAATGTCATCCCTCTCTGTGTAGTGAAATCCAATGTCATCCCTCTCTGTGTAGTGAGATCCGATGTCTAGCCCTCTCTGTGTAGTGAGATCCGATGTCATCCCTCTCTGTGTAGTGAGATCCGATGTCTAGCCCTCTCTGTGTAGTGAGATCCGATGTCTAGCCCTCTCTGTGTAGTGAGATTCGATGTCTAGCCCTCTCTGTGTAGTGAGATCCGATGTCTAGCCCTCTCTGTGTAGTGAGATCCGATGTCATCCCTCTCTGTGTAGTGAGATCCGATGTCATCCCTCTCTGTGTAGTGAGATCCAATGTCATCCCTCTCTGTGTAGTGAGATCCGATGTCATCCCTCTCTGTGTAGTGAGATCCGATGTCTAGCCCTCTCTGTGTAGTGAGATCCAATGTCATCCCTCTCTGTGTAGTGAAATCCAATGTCATCCCTCTCTGTGTAGTGAGATCCGATGCCATCCCTCTCTGTGTAGTGAAATCCGATGTCATCCCTCTCTGTGTAGTGAAATCCGATGTCATCCCTCTCTGTGTAGTGAGATCCAATGTCATCCCTCTCTGTGTAGTGAAATCCAATGTCATCCCTCTCTGTGTAGTGAGATCCGATGTCTAGCCCTCTCTGTGTAGTGAGATCCGATGTCTAGCCCTCTCTGTGTAGTGAGATCCGATGTCTAGCCCTCTCTGTGTAGTGAGATCCAATGTCATCCCTCTCTGTGTAGTGAAATCCAATGTCATCCCTCTCTGTGTAGTGAGATCCGATGCCATCCCTCTCTGTGTAGTGAAATCCGATGTCATCCCTCTCTGTGTAGTGAAATCCGATGTCATCCCTCTCTGTGTAGTGAGATGCGATGTCATCCCTCTCTGTGTATTGAGATCCAATGTCATCCCTCTCTGTGTAGTGAAATCCGATGTCATCCCTCTCTGTGTAGTGAAATCCGATGTCATCCCTCTCTGTGTAGTGAAATCCGATGTCATCCCTCTCTGTGTAATGAGATCCGATGTCTAGCCCTCTCTGTGTAGTGAAATTCGATGTCTAGCCCTCTCTGTGTAGTGAGATCCGATGTCTAACCCTCTCTGTGTAGTGAGATCCGATGTCTAGCCCTCTCTGTGTAGTGAGATCCGATGTCATCCCTCTCTGTGTAGTGAAATCCAATGTCATCCCTCTCTGTGTAGTGAGATCCGATGTCATCCCTCTCTGTGTAGTGAAATCGTGAGATCCGATGTCTAGCCCTCTCTGTGTAGTGAGATCCGATGTCTAGCCCTCTCTGTGTAGTGAGATCCGATGTCTAGCCCTCTCTGTGTAGTCAGATCCGATGCCATCCCTCTCTGTGTAGTGAGATCCGATGTCTAGCCCTCTCTGTGTAGTGAGATCCGATGTCTAGCCCTCTCTGTGTAGTGAGATCCGATATCTAGCCCTCTCTGGGTAGTCAGATCCGATGCCATCCCTCTCTGTGTAGTGAGATCCGATGTCTAGCCCTCTCTGTGTAGTGAGATCCGATGTCTAGCCCTCTCTGTGTAGTGAGATCCGATATCTAGCCCTCTTGAATAACGACAAATAAACACTAGGTTCTGTGTTTGAGGAATACAGAGTTAGCGGCCATATTTTTCCATGACCACCTCACATTTTTGGGTGATGTGGTCGGCATCACACAAGGCCGCCTTTACTCCCCAGAAAAATCTATCTCACCCATTTTTAAAGGCTGGATTAACCCGGGGTCTGTCGGTCCGAAAAAAATTCTAGATAATTTGGTTTTACGGCATGGAAAACAGTCAACAACAGAACTGATACGATGCAGGGTGGATAGAAGATTGTGGAAGGACATGATCGTCTACGTCAACCGGTATGGCACATGATGATGATGATGTTTGTGTAAAATCATTAACCTAATTTTAGTCGGTTATCCTTAAGATGTTACAAGTCGCCGAGAAGTGTTTTTTTTTTTCCCGGAATCTCAGTTAAAAAATAGAACGAAAATATGAAAATAGAGGAACTCACAGATTACCAGTTCTGAGATCAGAAACCTCAAGCTGAATGTTGACTCTTGCTCTGCGAAGCTGTAAAGTTGAAAAAGAGTCATCTGTTGAATTATGTTTTGTTTTTATGAACTTTGTGCACTTACGGTAATCTTAAGTTTTATTTGTATGGGGATTATTTCATGGAATTAGTTTCACTGCGGTTCGGGCATCCCTATATCCGCTCCACCGCCCGTCCCAGCATTACTAGAAGCGTATACAGGCTCAATTTTCTAGTAAAGTGTTGATAGATACATCTGCTTTTCCCACTAAGCACTCCGGATCGACCATAGACCTTTTCCACCATTAGACTCCTCAATCTCCAACATTGTCCCACCATTCTTCTCCTCTTCTCTTAAGGAATGAAGAACAAACTTGGCGATGTCTTCTTTGTCCAGAATCAGGGCACACTCCGTAAAACATGTTCTCTCATGGAATCAGTTTCACTGCGGTCGGAAAATTCCCGTATCCGCTCCACTGTCATTTATATTGCTGCACAGCTCTCGTCAAAGTGAAGTGCCCTATTAAGACGACCATGTAAATTATGTAGGCCACTCTTCTGTAGGTCGCTCTTGTGTAGGCCACTCTTCTGTAGGCCACTCTTGTGTAGGCCACTCTTCTGTAGGCCACTCTTCTGTAGGTCACTCTTCTGTAGGTCGCTCTTGTGTAGGTCACTCTTCTGTAGGCCACTCTTCTGTAGGTCACTCTTCTGTAGGCCACTCTTCTGTAGGTCACTCTTCTGTAGGCCACTCTTCTGTAGGTCACTCTTCTGTAGGTCATTCTTCTGTAGGCCACTCTTCTGTAGGCCACTCTTCTGTAGGTCACTCTTCTGTAGATCACTCTTCTGTAGGTCATTCTTCTGTAGGTCACTCTTCTGTAGGTCACTCTTCTGTAGGTCACTCTTCTGTAGGTCACTCTTCTGTAGATCACTCTTCTGTAGATCACTCTTCTGTAGGCCACTCTTCTGTAGGTCATTCTTCTGTAGATCACTCTTCTGTAGGCCACTCTTCTGTAGGCCACTCTTCTGTAGGCCACTCTTCTGTAGGTCATTCTTCTGTAGGTCACTCTTCTGTAGGCCACTCTTCTGTAGGCCACTCTTCTGTAGGTCACTCTTCTGTAGGCCATTCTTCTGTAGGCCACTCTTCTGTAGGCCACTCTTCTGTAGGTCACTCTTCTGTAGGCCACTCTTCTGTAGGCCATTCTTCTGTAGGTCACTCTTCTGTAGGCCACTCTTCTGTAGATCACTCTTCTGTAGGTCACTCTTCTGTAGGCCACTCTTCTGTAGGTCACTCTTCTGTAGGCCACTCTTCTGTAGGTCATTCTTCTGTAGGTCACTCTTCTGTAGATCACTCTTCTGTAGGTCACTCTTCTGTAGGTCATTCTTCTGTAGATCACTCTTCTGTAGGTCACTCTTCTGTAGGTCATTCTTCTGTATGCCACTCTTTTTGTAGGCCACACTTCAGTAGGCCACTCTTCTGTAGGACACTCTTCTGTAGATCACTCTTCTGTAGGTCATTCTTCTGTAGATCACTCTTCTGTAGGTCACTCTTCTGTAGATCACTCTTCTGTAGGTCACTCTTGTGTAGGTCACTCTTCTGTAGGCCACTCTTCTGTAGATCACTCTTCTGTAGGTCATTCTTCTGTAGGCCACTCTGCTGTAGGCCACTCTTCTGTAGGTCACTCTTCTGTAGGTCACTCTTCTGTAGGTCATTCTTCTGTAGGCCACTCTTCTGTAGGCCATTCTTCTGTAGGCCACTCTTCTGTAGGTCACTCTTCTGTAGGTCATTCTTCTGTAGGCCAATCTTATGTAGGCCACTCTGCTGTAGGCCACTCTTCTGTAGGCCAATCTTCTGTAGATCACTCTTCTGTAGGCCATTCTTCTTTAGGTCATTCTTCTGTAGGCCACTCTTCTGTAGATCACTCTTCTGTAGGCCACTCTTCTGTAGATCACTCTTCTGTAGGCCAATCTTATGTAGGCCACTCTGCTGTAGATCACTCTTCTGTAGGCCACTCTTCTGTAGATCACTCTTCTGTAGGCCACTCTTCTGTAGATCATTCTTCTGTAGGCCACTCTTCTGTAGATCACTCTTCTGTAGGCCAATCTTATGTAGGCCACTCTGCTGTAGGCCACTCTTCTGTAGGCCAATCTTCTGTAGATCACTCTTCTGTAGGTCATTCTTCTTTAGGTCATTCTTCTGTAGGCCACTCTTCTGTAGATCACTCTTCTGTAGGCCAATCTTCTGTAGATCACTCTTCTGTAGGTCATTCTTCTTTAGGTCATTCTTCTGTAGGCCACTCTTCTGTAGATCACTCTTCTGTAGGCCAATCTTCTGTAGATCACTCTTCTGTAGGTCATTCTTCTTTAGGTCATTCTTCTGTAGGCCACTCTTCTGTAGGTCACTCTTCTGTAGGCAATCTTCTGTAGATCACTCTTCTGTAGGTCATTCTTCTTTAGGTCATTCTTCTGTAGGCCACTCTTCTGTAGGTCGCTCTTGTGTAGGCCACTCTTCTGTAGGCCACTCTTCTGTAGGCCACTCTTCTGTAGGCCACTCTTCTGTAGATCACTCTTCTGTAGGTCATTCTTCTGTAGGCCACTCTTCTGTAGGTCACTCTTCTGTAGGTCATTCTTCTGTAGGCCACTCTTCTGTAGGCCACTCTTCTGTAGGCCACTCTTCTGTAGGCCACTCTTCTGTAGGCCACTCTTCTGTAGGCCACTCTTCTGTAGATCACTCTTCTGTAGATCACTCTTCTGTAGGCCACTCTTCTGTAGGCCACTCTTCTGTAGGCCACTCTTCTGTAGGCCACTCTTCTGTAGATCACTCTTCTGTAGGTCATTCTTCTGTAGGCCACTCTTCTGTAGGCCACTCTTCTGTAGGCCACTCTTCTGTAGGCCACTCTTCTGTAGGCCACTCTTCTGTAGGCCACTCTTCTGTAGGCCACTCTTCTGTAGGCCACTCTTCTGTAGGCCACTCTTCTGTAGGCCACTCTTCTGTAGGCCACTCTTCTGTAGGCCACTCTTCTGTAGATCACTCTTCTGTAGGCCACTCTTCTGTAGGTCGCTCTTGTGTAGGCCACTCTTCTGTAGGCCACTCTTCTGTAGGCCACTCTTCTTAGGCTACTCTTATGTAGGCCACTCTTCTGTAGGCCACTCTTCTGTAGGCCACTCTTCTGTAGGCCACTCTTCTGTAGGCCACTCTTCTGTAGGTCGCTCTTGTGTAGGCCACTCTTCTGTAGGTCGCTCTTCTGTAGGCCACTCTTCTTTAGGCTACTCTTATGTAGGTCACTCTGTTGTTTGCTTCCATTCTGGCAATGTGATCTCGAGATTTAACTTGTAAACTAAAGCGGCCTGGCTTTATGCTGGCCAAATCACTTCTAAATATACCTATTGACATGGCTAAATAGGGGCATTAACTCCACAATTTCTTCTTGTTTGTTTATTGTTAGAATCATCACCCCTGCACCCCGGACGAACCAGAGGAGAATCCTGGTCCAAGTGCACGAACTCCGTATCACGGTTCTAGGATTGATGGTATGTGCAGGTTTTTGTTAAAAATTTTGCCATGACAGTGACAATGTTTATGGCCTACTCTTTTCCATTTTTAAAATCAACGGATCTTTAACATGCCCGAGTGCACTAGGCATCTCCTGTTTATTGCCGTTATCCGAGAGGGCTAGTCATCGGATCTCGCAATCTAGGAGAGCATCAGATAGGGTAAAGTCATAAAGAAACCACAGATTAATTTTTTTTGGGGGTGGGAGAGTAATTGGGGCTAGGGATTCTAGAGGTAGGACGTGGACCTCAGAACAGAAAGGCCCCCGTGTTCAAACTCCACCAGTAGCGGATATGATTTTTTTGTTAAAAACAACTCTTATACACATTTAAATTGATAACTATCAAATATTTAAAATGTACAAATAAAAAGGGGAGCCGCGATAGCTCAGTGGTTAGTGAACTGGACTACAAAGGACAAGAGGTAGGGTTCGATTCCAACCACCGGCTTCCAGTTCACCCACCCTTTAATGGGTACCGGATTTTTTTTCTGGGAAAGTAAAGCGGTACGGGCGTAATACCGACCACATTACCCCAAAAATCATGTGCTGAAGGTCTGTAAAATTTATGGTCACTAACACCATATTCCCTATACACTACTTGGCGTGACGGGGCTCTTTACTTTTTTTTACAAATAAAAGACAACTAAAATATGAACATAAATCAGTGCCTACTTTATCCTTGACGAATCCTTGAATATGTTCTCCCTCAGCATCGGAAGTGACGTTGTAGATGAGTGTCACAAACGGAGATACGGAGATGATTTCTTCTTGGAACCTGTAGTAAGGCAACACCGCCTGTCTGTACCTGCACACCGCTAGGGGGCTCACCTGTACCTGGGAGGTCAATCGTACAACATGGAAGGTCTGTCGCAGATTTGTTCAATGTTCGGTCTAGTATGTGCGTTTGTACATTAGAATGGAGAGTTTACACATTTATATTGCTGCTGTGATGTTATCATGATTCTTGACTTTTGGGAAGGTGGTGAATTAATTATCGATTGCTTTTTTAAAAAGAAATACTTGATAAATGTGTTATTAAACAAATAGATATACACAGACAGGCAGGCTGACAGACAGGCAGAAATACAGACAGGCAGAAATACAGACAGGCAGACAGACAAACAGGCAGATAGATAGATAGATAGATAGATAGATAGATAGATAGATAGATAGATAGATAGATAGATAGATAGATAGATAGATAGATAGATAGATAGATAGATAGATAGATAGATAGATAGATAGATAGATAGATAGATAGATAGATAGATAGATAGATAGATAGATAGATAGATAGATAGACGGGCAGGCAGGTAGGTAGGTAGGTATGTAGGGAGATAACAGGTAGGTAGTTAGGGAGGGAGGGAGGCACGATGATGATTGTGTGGGTTGGTTCAGGTCGCTAGGTTGGAAGGTAGGTAGATGTGCAGTCAAGTCTGTAGACTTGTAAGCTGGTATGGTTGCATATATGTAGGTTGCCAAACAGACAGACAAACAGTGAGGCATTCAGGCAATTATTGATACAGACATACAGACAGCTGATTAGACAGATATATCGTTAGGCATTCAGGCAATTATTGATACAGACATACAGACAGTTAGTTAGACAAACAAACAGTGAGGCATTCAGGCAATTATTGATACAGACATACAGACAGTTAGTTAGACAAACAAACAGAGAGGCATTCGGGCAATTATTGATACAGACATACAGACAGCTAGTTAGACAGACAAACAGTGAGGCTTTCAGGCAATTATTGATACAGACATACAGACAGCTAGTTAGACAGACAAACAGTGAGGCTTTCAGGCAATTATTGATACAGACATACAGACAGCTAGTTAGACAGACAACAGTGAGGCATTCAGGCAATTATTGATACAGACATACAGACAGCTAGTTAGACAGACAAACAGTGAGGCATTCAGGCAATTATTGATACAGACATACAGACAGCTAGTTAGACAGACAAACAGTGAGGCATTCAGGCAATTATTGATACAGACATACAGGCAGCTAGTTAGACAGACAAACAGTGAGGCATTCAGGCAATTATTGATACAGACATACAGGCAGCTAGTTAGACAGACAAACAGTGAGGCATTCAGGCAATTATTGATACAGACATACAGACAGCTAGTTAGACAGACAAACAGTGAGGCATTCAGGCAATTATTGATACAGACATACAGACAGCTAGTTAGACAGACAAACAGTGAGGCTTTCAGGCAATTATTGATACAGACATACAGACAGCTAGTTAGACAGACAAACAGTGAGGCATTCAGGCAATTATTGATACAGACATACAGACAGCTAGTTAGACAGATAAACAGTGAGGCATTCAGGCAATTATTGATACAGACATACAGACAGCTAGTTAGACAGACAAACAGTGAGGCATTCAGGCAATTATTGATACAGACATACAGACAGCTAGTTAGACAGACAAACAGTGAGGCATTCAGGCAATTATTGATACAGACATACAGACAGCTAGTTAGACAGACTGATACATAACTAGATAAATTAGAAGATTAGTTAGACAATGGAGCCGCGATAGCTCAGTGGTTAGTCAACTGGACTACAAAGGACAAGAGATCAGGTTCGATCCTGATAAACGGCTTCCAAGTTCACCCAGCCTTAAATGGGTACCGGATTTTTTTTGGAAAGTAAAGGGCGTAATACCGACCACATTACCCCCAAATAATAATGTGTTGAAGGTCTGTACAAATTATGGTCACTAACACCATATTCCCTATATACCACTTGGCGTGACGGTTCACTAACACTATATTCTCTATACGTCACAAGGTGTGACGGGACACTTACACTATATTCTCTATACGTCACATGGCGTGACGGGACACTAACACTATATTCTCTATACGTCACATGGCGTGACGGGTCACTAACACTATATTCTCTATACGTCACATGGCGTGACGGGGCACTAACACTATATTCCATATATGCCACCTGGCGTCACGGGGCACTAACACTATATTCTCTATACGCTACCTGGCGTCACAGGGCGCTAACACTATATTCTCTATATGCCATCTGGCATCACGGGGCACTAACACTATATTGTCAATACGCAACCTGGCGTCACGGGGCACTAACACTATATTATCTATACGCCACATGGCGGCACGGGGCACTAACAATATTCTCTATACGCCACCTGGCGTGACGGGGCACTAACACTATATTCCATATACGCCACCTGGCGTGACGGGGCACTAACACTATATTCCATATACGCCACCTGGCGTGACGGGGCACTAACACTATATTCCATATACGCCACCTGGCGTGACGAGGCACTAACACTATATTCCATATACGCCACCTGGCGTGACGGGGCACTAACACTATATTCTCGATACGCCACCTGGCGTGACGGGGCACTTTACTTTTTTTCTTTGACAGGTAAACAGGCATTCAGAATGTTAGGCAGGTAAGAAGACTAACAGATGGCAGACGAGTAGAGTTGGAGACAGACAGAGAGACAACAGATAGATTTATGTCTCACCTCCAAATCTTACCGACCTTCCGCACTACACAGACAAACAGCTGGCAGATAGAGTCGGAAACAAACATAGACAACATACAGATAGAGACAGAAACAAACATAGACAACATACAGATAGAGACGGAGACAGAGAGACAACATACAGAGACGGAGATAGAGAAACAAGATACAGGTGGAGACGGAAACATAGAGACAACATACAGATAGAGACGGAGATAGAGAGACAACACAGATAGAGACGGAGACAGAGAGACAACATTCAGATAGAGACGGAGATAGAGAGACAACATACAGATAGAGACGGAGACAGAGAGACAACATACAGATAGAGACGGAGATAGAGAGACAACATACAGATGGAGACGGAGATAGAGAGACAACATACTGATAGAGACGGAAACATAGAGACAACAAACAGATAGAGACGGAGATAGAGAGACAACATACAGATAGAGACGGAAACATAGAGACAACATACAGATAGAGACGGAGATAGAGAGACAAAAAACAGATGGAGACGGAGATAGAGAGTCAACATACAGATGGAGACGGAGACAGAGAGACAGCATACAGATGGAGATGGAGACAGAGAGACAGCATACAGACAGAGACGGAGATAGAGAGACAGCATACAGATAGAGACGGAGACAGAGAGACAACATACAGATAGAGACGGAAACATAGAGACAACATACAGATAGAGACGGAGATAGAGAGACAACATACAGATAAAGACGGAGATAGAGAGACAACATACAGATAGAGACGGAGACAGAGAGACAGCATACAGATGGAGACGGAGACAGAGAAACAACATAGAGATAGAGACGGAGACAGAGAGACAGCATACAGATAGAGACGGAGACAGAGAGACAGCATACAGATAGAGACGGAGACAGAGAGACAACATACAGATGGAGACGGAGACAGAAAGACAACATACATATAGAGACGGAGACAGAGAGACAGCATACAGATGGAGACGGAGACAGAGAGACAGCAAACAGATGGAGACGGAGACAGAGAGACAACATACAGATAGAGACGGAGATAGAGAGACAACATACAGATAGAGACGGAGACAAAGAGACAACATACAGATAGAGACGGAGATAGAGAGACAACATACAGATAGAGACGGAGATAGAGAGACAGCATACAGATAGAGACGGAGACAGAGAGACAACATACAGATAGAGACGGAGATAGAGAGACAACATACAGATAGAGACGGAGATAGAGAGACAACATACAGATAGAGACGGAGATAGAGAGACAACATACAGATAGAGAAGGAGATAGAGAGACAACATACAGATAGAGACGGAGATAGAGAGACAACATACAGATAGAGACGGAGATAGAGAGACAACATACAGATAGAGACGGAGATAGAGAGACAACATACAGATAGAGACGGAGATAGAGAGACAACATACAGATAGAGACGGAGACAGAGAGACAACATACAGATAGAGATAACAGATAGATGGAGTCAACAGATAGATGGAGACAACAGACAGATGGAGACAACAGACAGATAGAGACAACAGACAGATGGAGACAACAGACAGATAGAGACAACAGATAGATGGAGATAACAGACAGATGGAGATAACAGACAGATAGAGACAACAGACAGATGGAGACATCAGACTGATGGAGACAACAGACAGATGGAGACAACAGACAGATGGCGACCACAGACAGATGGAGACAACAGATATATGGAGACAACAGACAGATGGAGACAACATACAGATGGAGACAACAGACAGATGGAGACAACAGATAGATAGAGACAACAGATAGATAGAGATAACAGACAGATAGAGACAACATACAGATAGAGACGTAGACAGAGAGACAACAGACAGATGGAGCCAGCATACAGATAGAGATAACAGACAGATGGAGACAACAGACAGATAGATACAACATACAGATGGAGACAACATACAGATGGAGACAACAGACAGATGTAGACAGCATACAGATAGAGACAACAGATAGATAGAGACAACATACAGATAGAGACAACATACAGATAGAGACAACATACAGATGGAGACAACATACAGATGGAGACAACAGACAGATAGAGACGGAGACAGAGAGACAACATTCAGATAGAGACGGAGATAGAGAGACAACATACAGATAGAGACGGAGACAGAGAGACAACATACAGATAGAGACGGAGATAGAGAGACAACATACATATGGAGACGGAGATAGAGAGACAACATACTGATAGAGACGGAAACATAGAGACAACAAACAGATAGAGACGGAGATAGAGAGACAACATACAGATAGAGACGGAAACATAGAGACAACATACAGATAGAGACGGAGATAGAGAGAGACAACATACAGATGGAGACGGAGATAGAGAGACAACATACAGATGGAGACGGAGACAGAGAGACAGCATACAGATGGAGATGGAGACAGAGATACAGCATACAGATAGAGACGGAGATAGAGAGACAGCATACAGATAGAGACGGAGACAGAGAGACAACATACAGATAGAGACGGAAACATAGAGACAACATACAGATGGAGACGGAGATAGAGAGACAACATACAGATAGAGACGGAGATAGAGAGACAACATACAGATAGAGACCGAGATAGAGAGACAACATACAGATAGAGACGGAGATAGAGAAACAACATACAGATAGAGATAACAGATAGATGGAGTCAACAGATAGATGGAGACAACAGACAGATGGAGACAACAGACAGATAGAGACAACAGACAGATGGAGACAACAGACAGATAGAGACAACAGATAGATGGAGATAACAGACAGATGGAGATAACAGACAGATAGAGACAACAGACAGATGGAGACATCAGACTGATGGAGACAACAGACAGATGGAGACAACAGACAGATGGCGACCACAGACAGATGGAGACAACAGATATATGGAGACAACAGACAGATGGAGACAACATACAGATGGAGACAACAGACAGATGGAGACAACAGATAGATAGAGACAACAGATAGATAGAGATAACAGACAGATAGAGACAACATACAGATAGAGACGTAGACAGAGAGACAACAGACAGATGGAGCCAGCATACAGATAGAGATAACAGACAGATGGAGACAACAGACAGATAGATACAACATACAGATGGAGACAACATACAGATGGAGACAACAGACAGATGTAGACAGCATACAGATAGAGACAACAGATAGATAGAGACAACATACAGATAGAGACAACATACAGATAGAGACAACATACAGATGGAGACAACATACAGATGGAGACAACAGACAGATAGAGACGGAGACAGAGAGACAACATTCAGATAGAGACGGAGATAGAGAGACAACATACAGATAGAGACGGAGACAGAGAGACAACATACAGATAGAGACGGAGATAGAGAGACAACATACATATGGAGACGGAGATAGAGAGACAACATACTGATAGAGACGGAAACATAGAGACAACAAACAGATAGAGACGGAGATAGAGAGACAACATACAGATAGAGACGGAAACATAGAGACAACATACAGATAGAGACGGAGATAGAGAGAGACAACATACAGATGGAGACGGAGATAGAGAGACAACATACAGATGGAGACGGAGACAGAGAGACAGCATACAGATGGAGATGGAGACAGAGATACAGCATACAGATAGAGACGGAGATAGAGAGACAGCATACAGATAGAGACGGAGACAGAGAGACAACATACAGATAGAGACGGAAACATAGAGACAACATACAGATAGAGACGGAGATAGAGAGACAACATACAGATAGAGACGGAGATAGAGAGACAACATACAGATAGAGACCGAGATAGAGAGACAACATACAGATAGAGACGGAGATAGAGAAACAACATACAGATAGAGATAACAGATAGATGGAGACAACAGATAGATGGAGACAACAGACAGATGGAGACAACAGACAGATAGAGACAACAGACAGATGGAGACAACAGACAGATAGAGACAACAGATAGATGGAGATAACAGACAGATGGAGATAACAGACTGAAAGAGACAACAGACAGATGGAGACATCAGACTGATGGAGACAACAGACAGATGGAGACAACAGACAGATGGCGACCACAGACAGATGGAGACACCAGATAGATGGAGACAACAGACAGATGGAGACAGCAGACAGATAGAGACAACAGACAGATGGAGACAACAGACAGATGGAGACAACAGATAGATAGAGACAACAGACATATAGAGACAACATACAGATAGAGACGGAGACAGAGAGACAACAGACAGATGGAGACAGCATACAGATAGAGATAACAGACAGATGGAGACAACAGACAGATAGATACAACATACAGATGGAGACAACATACAGATGGAGACAACAGACAGATAGAGACAACAGACAGATGGAGACAGCATACAGATAGAGACAACAGACAGATGTAGACAGCATACAGATAGAGACAACAGATAGATAGAGACAACATACAGATAGAGACAACAGACAGATAGAGACAACATACAGATGGAGACAACAGACAGATAGAGACAACATACAGATAGAGACAACATACAGATGGAGACAACAGACAGATAGAGATAACAGACAGATAGAGACAACATACAGATGGAGAGATCAGACAGATAGAGACAACATACAGATGGAGCCAACAGACAGATAGAGATAACAGACAGATAGAGACAACATACAGATGGAGACAACATACAGATGGAGCGAACAGACAGATAGAGATAACAGACAGATAGAGACAACAGACAGATAGAGATAACAGACAGATAGAGACAACATACAGATGGAGACAACAGACAGATAGAGATAACAGACAGATAGAGACAACATACAGATGGAGACATCAGACAGATAGAGATAACAGACTGATAGAGACAACATACAGATGGAGACAACATACAGATGGAGACATCAGACAGATAGAGATAACAGACAGATAGAGACAACATACAGATGGAGACATCAGACAGATAGAGATAACAGACTGATAGAGACAACATACAGATGGAGACAACATACAGATGGAGACATCAGACAGATAGAGACAACAGACAGATAGAGACAACATACAGGTGGAGACAACAGACAGATGGAGACATCAGACAGATAGAGACAACATATAGATGGAGACAACATACGGATAGATACACCAGATAGATGGAGACATAAGACAGATGGAGACAACAGATAGATGGAGAGAACAGACAGATGGAGACAACAGACAGATGGAGACAACAGATAGATGGAGACAACAGACAGATAGAGACAACAGACAGATAGAAATATCAGACAGCTAGAGACAACATATAGATGGAGACAAGTCAGATAGAAACAACAAACAGATGGAAACATCAGACAGATGGAGACAACATACAGATGAAGACAACAAATAGATTGAGATAACATATATGGAGACAACAGACAGATGAAGACAACAGATAGATTGAGATAACAGATATATGGAGACAACAGACAGATGAAGACAACAGATAGATTGAGATAGCAAAATATATGGAGACAACAGACAGATGAAGACAACAGATAGATTGAGATAACAGATATATGGAGACACCAGACAGATGAAGACAACAGATAGATTGAGATAACAGACATATGGAGACAACAGACAGATGAAGACAACAGATAGATTGAGATAACAGATATATGGAGACAACAGACAGATGAAGACAACAGATAGATTGAGATAACAGATATATGGAGACAACATACCGATAAAGACAGCGGACAGATAGAGACAACAGACAGATAGAGACAACAATTAGATGGAGACGACAGACAGATGAAGACAGACAAATATATGACTTATCTCCGAAACGTACAGATCTTCCATACTACACAGACAAACAGACAGATAGAGACAAGAGAGAGAGACAGACGACTCACCTGCGACTCGTACCGATCCTTCATACTACACAGTCGGCTGAAGTTTTTTGTATATTCTGAGACAGGTGTGTGTTCAACCCTCCGCCGAGGGTTGCCAAGCTCCAACTTTAAGGCAACCACGTTCTGATGAATCGGATCTGGTTCAAGTCAGAGGGAATGGTCAGTTTTCTGGCATCATCATAATCATTATTTTAATTACCACCACTAACATCATCATAATCATTATTATAATTACCACCACTAACATCATCATAATCATTATTATAATTACCACCACTAACATCATCATAATCATTATTATAATTACCACCACTAATATCATCATAACCATTATTATAATTACCACCACTAACATCATCATAACCATTATTATATTAACCACCACTAATATCATCATAATCATTATTATAATTACCACCACTAATATAATCATAACCATTATTATAATTACCACCACTAATATAATCATAACCATTATTATAATTACCACCACTAACATCATCATAACCATTATTATAATTACCACCATTAATATCATTATAATCATTATTATAAATACCACCACCACCAGCATCATCATAAAATTTATTATACTTACCATAATTACCACCATAATAATCATTATTATAATTAACCTCATCATAATCATTACTATGATTACAACCATTACCATGATTATAATCATTAGTATAACTGTAATCGTCATAATCATTTTTATAATTATCATAATTACTATAATCATAACTTTATTACAATTACTATAATCATTATCATTATTATGGATACCATAATTACTCTCACCATAATAAATACGATATCCATCACAGTTATTGTCATCAAAATAAATTATTATAATTACCACGATTACCATCGTCATAGTCATTATTATGCTTACAACAATTTTTATCATCATTACCATCATCATCATGTGCCATACTGGTTGGCGTAGGCGATCACGTCCTTCCATAGTCTTCTATCCACAGTACAAATAAATTCTATTTTTGACTGTTTTCCATGTCATTACACCAAGCTATCCTGTATTTTCTCTCTTTGTCGTCCGCGATCTCTCTTTCCTTTTATTTTACCAATTGTAACCAAGTGTTCCAGCTTTCCTCTTCTCATGAAGTTCCCGAAAAATGTTGATTGTTTCTTTCTGATGTTTTTTTCATCATAACAAATTATTTTAATTATCACATTTATCATCATAACAAATTATTATAATTACCACAATTGCCATGTTCATAATAAATTATTATAATACATATATTATATTATTTATTAAAAGAAAAAAAAAGAAGAAGTAGTAGTAGTAGAAGAAGAAGAAGGAGGAAGAACAAGAAGAGAAAGAAGTAGGGGAAAGAAGAAGGAAGAAGTGGTAGAAGAAGGAGGAGGAAGAAGAAGAAGTAGCAGATGAAGAGGAAGAGGAAGAAGTAGGGGGAAGAAGAAGTAGAAAAAGTAGTAGTTGACGAAGTAGCAGAAGAAGAGGAAGTATTAGAAGAAGAAGAAAAAAAAGAAGTTGTAGAAAAAGAAGTAGTAGTCGAAGAGGAAGATTTAGTAGAAGAAGAAAAAGTGGTGGAAGAAGAAGATGAAATAGATGTGGAAGAAGAAGATGAAATAGAAGAAGGAGAGAGTTGTAGAAGAAGAAGAAGTGAGGGAAGAAGAATAAGTGGGGGAAGATAAAGCAGTGGGGGAAGAAGAAGATGAAATAGATGTGGAAGAAGAAGACGATGTAGTAGTAGTAGTATAAGAAGAGGAAGTGGTGGAAGAAAAAGATGAAATAGATGTGGAAGAAGAAGACGATGTAGTAGTAGTAGTATAAGAAGAGGAAGTGGTGGAAGAAGAAGATGAAGTAGAAGAAGGAGAGAGTTGTAGAAGAAGAAGAAGTGAGGGAAGAAGAATAAGTGGGGGAAGATAAAGCAGTGGGGGAAGAAGAAGAAGTGGGGGAAGAAGAAAAAAGTGGGGGAAGAAGAAGAAGTGGGGGAAGAAGAAAAAAGTGGGGAAGAAGAAGTGGGGGAAGAAGAAAAAAGTGGGGGAAGAAGAATAAGTGGGGGAAGATAAAGCAGTGGGGGAAGAAGAATAAGTGGGGGAAGATAAAGCAGTGGGGGAAGAAGAAGAAGTGGGGGAAGAAGAAAAAAGTGGGGGAAGAAGAAGAAGTGGGGGAAGAAGAAAAAAGTGGGGGAAGAAGAAGTAGAAGAAGAAGAAGTTGTAGAAGAAGAAGAAGTGGGGGAAGAAGAAGAAGTGGGGGAAAAAGAAAAGTGGGGGAAGAAGAAGAAGTGGGGGAAGAAGAAAAAAGTGGGGGAAGAAGAAGAAGTGGGGGGAGAAGAAAAAAGTGGGGGAAGAAGAAGAAGTGGGGGAAGAAGAAAAAAGTGGGGGAAGAAGAAGAAGTGGGGGAAGAGGAAGAAGAAGTAGAAGAAGAGAAAGTGGGGGAAGAAGAAGAAGTGGGGGAAGAAGAAGAAGTGGGGGAAGAAGAAAAAGGGGGGAAGAAGAAAAAGTGGGGGAAGAAGAAAAAAGTGGGGAAGAAGAAGAAGTGGGGGAAGAAGAAAAAAGTGGGGGAAGAAGAAGAAGTGGGGGAAGAGGAAGAATAAGTAGAAGAAGAAGAAGTGGGGGAAGAAGAAGAAGTGGGGGAAGAAGAAGAAGTGGGGGAAGAAGAAAAAGTGGGGGAAGAAGAAAAAGTGGGGGAAGAAGAAAAAAGTGGGGAAGAAGAAGAAGTGGGGGAAGAAGAAAAAAGTGGGGGAAGAAGAAGAAGTGGGGGAAGAGGAAGTAGAAAATGAAGAAGTAGTAGAAGTAGAAGTGGGGGAAGAAGAAGAAGAAGTAGGAGAAGAAGAAAAAGTGGGAGAATAAGAATAAGAAGTAAAAGATGAAGAAGAAGAAGTGGGGCATGAGGAAGAAGAAGAAGAGGGGGAAGAAGAAGAAGAGGGGGAAGAAGAAAAATTGGAGGAAGAAGAAGAAGTGGGGGGGGGGAAAGAAGAGGAAGAAGAAGAATATGTAGTAGTAGAAGAAGAAGAAAAAGTGGGGGGAGAAGAAGAAGTAGTAGAAGAGGTAGAAGAAAGGGGAAGAAGAAGAAAAAGTTGTAGAAGAAGTAGTAGTAGAAGAAGAAGAAGGTGAAGGAGGAAGATCAAAAAGTAGAAGTAGGGGGAAGCAGAAGAAGAATTAGTAGTAGAAGAAAAAAATGGAGGAGGAAGTAGAAAAAGCAGTAGTAGAAGAAGAAGAAGTAAGAAGAGGAAGAAGTAGGGGAAAGAAGAAGAAGTAGTAGAAGAAGAAGAAGGAGGATGAAGAAGAAGATGTAATAGTAGAACAAGAAGAAGTAGTAGAAGAAGAAGAGGTAAGAAGAGGAAGAAGTAGGGGAAAGAGGAAGAAGTTGTAGAAGCACAAGAAGAAGTTGTAGTAGAACAAGAAGGAGGATGAAGAAGAAGAAGTAATAGTAGAACAAGAAGAAGTAGTAGTAGAACAAGAAGAAGTAGTAGTAGAACAAGAAGAAGTAGTAGTAAAACAAGAAGAAGTAGTAGTAGAACAAGATGTAGTAGTAGTAGAAGAAGAAGACGTAGTAGTAGAAGAAGATGTAGTAGTAGTAGAAGAAGAAGACGTAGAAGTAGTAGTAGAACAAGATGAAGTAGTAGTAGAACAAGAAGAAGTAATAGTAGAACAAGATGAAGTAGTAGTAGAACAAGAAGAAGTAATAGTAGAACAAGATGAAGTAGTAGTAGAACAAGAAGAAGTAATAGTAGAACAAGATGAAGTAGTAGTAGAACAAGAAGAAGTAATAGTAGAACAAGATGAAGTAGTAGTAGAACAAGAAGAAGTAATAGTAGAACAAGAAGAAGTAATAGTAGAACAAGATGAAGTAGTAGTAGAACAAGAAGAAGTAATAGTAGAACAAGATGAAGTAGTAGTAGAACAAGAAGAAGTAATAGTAGAACAAGATGAAGTAGTAGTAGAACAAGAAGAAGTAATAGTAGAACAAGATGAAGTAGTAGTAGAACAAGAAGAAGTAATAGTAGAACAAGATGAAGTAGTAGTAGAACAAGAAGAAGTAATAGTAGAACAAGAAGAAGTAGTAGTAGAACAAGATGAAGTAGTAGTAGAACAAGAAGAAGTAGTAGTAGAACAAGATGAAGTAGTAGTAGAACAAGAAGAAGTAATAGTAGAACAAGAAGAAGTAATAGTAGAACAAGAAGAAGTAGTAGTAGAACAAGAAGAAGTAGTAGTAAAACAAGAAGAAGTAGTAGTAGAACAAGATGAAGTAGTAGTAGAACAAGATGAAGTAGTAGTAGAACAAGATGAAGTAATAGTAGAACAAGAAGAAGTAGTAGTAGAACAAGAAGAAGTAGTAGTAAAACAAGAAGAAGTAGTAGTAAAACAAGAAGAAGTAGTAGTAGAACAAGATGAAGTAGTAGTAGAACAAGATGAAGTAGTAGTAGAACAAGATGAAGTAATAGTAGAACAAGATGAAGTAGTAGTAGAACAAGAAGAAGTAGTAGTAGAACAAGATGAAGTAGTAGTAGAACAAGAAGAAGTAGTAGTAGAACAAGAAGAAGTAGTAGTAGAACAAGAAGAAGTAGTAGTAGAACAAGAAGAAGTAGTAGTAGAACAAGAAGAAGTAGTAGTAGAACAAGAAGAAGTAGTAGTAAAACAAGAAGAAGTAGTAGTAGTAGAAGAAGAAGAAAAAAAGAAGGAAGAAGTCTATGAAGTTTAGTAGAAGAAGAAAGACGAGGAATTTTTTTTATGTATGTAGAGAGAGAAAGAGATAGAGAGAGAAAGAGAGAGAGAGAGAAAGAAAGAGAGAGAGAGAGAGAGAGAGCGAGAGAGAGAGAGGGAGAGAGATGGAAGGAGAAGCTGATATCTAAAATGACAGAAAATAAAACAAACATGCTACCTAGCTGGGCTGCTGCCTTGAATAGTTCCTCTGCGATGTCTTGATTTCCCTTCTGTTACATTGAGCACAAACAGAATCAATACCATGAAAGTTGATCACAACACAACCACAGTAAGATAACTCATTGATGATTCCATTCATTTCTCTGACATCAACTTTAGGTTTACTAACAACACATTTATTGTTATCAACATTAAACCTATAACTCAATCATTATTTTCAGACATCAACATTAAACCTATAACTCCATCATTATTTTCAGACATCAACATTAAACCTATAACTCCATCATTATTTTCAGACATCAACATTAAACCTATAACTCCATCATTATTTTCAGACATCAACATTAAACCTATAACTCCATCATTATTTTCAGACATCAACATTAAACCTATAACTCCATCATTATTTTCAGACATCAACATTAAACCTATAACTCCATCATTATTTTCAGACATCAACATTAAACCTATACCTCCATCATTATTTTCCGACATCAACATAAAACCTATAATTCCATCATTATTTTCAGACATCAACATAAAACCTATAATTCCATCATTATTTTCAGACATCAACATTAAACCTGTAACTCAATCATTATTTTCAGACATCAACATTAAACCTATAACTCCATCATTATTTTCAGACATCAACATTAAACCTATAACTCCATCATTATTTTCAGACATCAACATTAAACCTATACCTCCATCATTATTTTCCGACATCAACATAAAACCTTTAATTCCATCATTATTTTCAGACATCAACATAAAACCTATAATTCCATCATTATTTTCAGACATCAACATTAAACCTGTAACTCCATCATTATTTTCAGACATCAACATTAAACCTGTAACTCCATCATTATTTTCAGACATCAACATTAAACCTATAACTCCATCATTATCAGTATTCCTAACATTAACCTAACGAAAGACATTTCAGACCAAATTTCTCATGGTTTTAAGAATCAATCCACATATTTATTTTTATCTAACATATAACATATTAAATATGAATTTTTAGATAATTGAATAAGGTATTAGATTACACCAGTGCCACGATGATACAAGACATGTAAAAAGAAATGGTTTGATGACGGTTCACACTAATCAAATTAGGAGTGACGCACTGTGCGGCGGAATGTACGCGGTCCAAATCGGCATGGCGCACAGTGCGGGAAACGTGCGGAAAGTATAAAACCCTACTTCATCACTGTTTCTGATATCAACATTAAACTTATCACCCCATAATTACCCCCATCATCAACACTGGTGTGAAGCTGATTGTAACACATTTATTCTCTCTCATTTTTGTGAATTTAATTTATACAATTGCCAGTGCTGCATATTGAAAAAATCTGTGAAACACGGAGAACAAGAAAAGTAAAAATCACGAAGATGCAGGCCTTCATTAATGGATGCTTTCGCATAATAAAAGGATGGAGATGGCAGGACAAAATCACTAACATAGAATTATGGAAAAGTACCAGTCAAATATCAGTGGATAAAGAGATACAACGAAGATGATGGCGCTGGATAGGACACACACTGCGGAATCCAGCTTTAAGTATTACACAACGTGTCCTTTGAAGATTGTAGAGAAAACATGGAATAATCTTTAAAAAATGGCAAGAAACAGAACGGTTTGGAAAGTGTGTGCTGAAGACCTATGCTCTAGAGGGAGCTGAAAGGAAGAAGAAAATAATGCACATTTCATTAATTTAATTATTACATCACCATTTTAATCATCATAAAAAAATTAGCAGTCGGCTTTCTTATAGACATTAGATTATAGCGCCTTTTGAGAGTATCTGTTTACAGAACAGCGTCTGTTGTAATAATGTAAGCCGATTTTGAAAATATACACAGGCCCGCAAACATTCAATGGGAAATAACTGTGTCTACCCTAAAACGACTTCGCTTCTTGTTCTTCAACCAACGAGGCGTGTTTGTTCTTCTCGCTCCTTGTTCTTCAATCAACGAGGCGTGTTTGTTCTTCTCGCTTCTTTTTGTCTTCCTGGAAATTGCTCCCGGTCTTGTGCAACCATCTGCTAAGACTCAACGTCTACCTAACAACTGTTTCGCATCACATAAGAGATGCGTCTTCAAGCGAGATACGGCGCCATCAAGTAATTTTAATGCCATGAAAAATATACTAACAACAAAATAAATATCAACAGGGCTGAAACTAAGAGTGGCAAAATGTTACATCTTCTCAATATTCCTGTATGGTGCAGAAACATGGACATTAGACAAGAAAACAGAACAGAAAATTGAAGCCTTTGAAATGTGGAAATATAGAAGAATAGATAGAATTGGATGGAAACAAAAGATAACAGACGATGAAGTTTTAAAACAATTGAAAATAAAAAGAGAACTACTAAATACAATTAAGACAAGACAAATGAAATTTTTGGGGCATGTTAAAAGACACAACAGCCTAGTAAAAGTAATATTGGAAGGGGAAATACAAAGTAAAAGAGGCAGATGCAGACCAAGACTAACATGGACGAGTAACATCAAAAGATGGACAAGTCAATCTATGACAGCCTGCACCATCAAAACAAGAAACAGAGTAGAATGGCGATCCATGGTAGCCAACCTTCGTTGCGAAGAAGGCACTCGATGATGATGATGACGGCGCCATCTTGGGTGTAATTCCCCTACCGCGTTCACAATACTCTGTTCCCGTGATTCCACCACCTGAACATGACGTAGTCAATGCACACAAAGTTAGTCTAAGCGGGCGAATAGACTAGTGATGTTAGCTTCTTTGACAGCGTCGATGTTAATTGTTTGCTTGCGTAGGACAGCTTCATGTCCCTAGCCAAGTCATGTTGAATTTTGCATGAATATCCGATTTTCTTATTTTTCACACTGACGACCGTGTACTCAGGTGTCCCCCGCCACGTAGTCAGATATTCTCCGACTTAAGGTGTACTCACCGCACAGACAAATAACGTAGAGACAAATAACGTAGAGACAAATAACGCAAAGACAAATAACGTAGAGATAAATAACGCAGAGACAAATAACGCAGAGACAAATAACGCAAAGACAAATAACGTAGAGACAAATAACGCAGAGACAAATAACGCAGAGACAAATAACGTAGAGACAAATAACGCAGAGACAAATAACGTAGAGACAAATAACGGACAGACAAATAACGCAGAGACAAATAACGTAGAGACAAATAACGCAGAGACAAATAACGTAGAGACAAATAACGGACAGACAAATAACGCAGAGACAAATAACGTAGAGACAAATAACTCAGAGACAAATAACGCAGAGACAAATAACGTAGAGACAAATAACGGACAGATAAATAACGCAGAGAGAGAAAAACGTAGAGACAAATAACGCAGAGACAAATAACTCAGAGACAAATAACACAGAGACAAATAACACAGAGACAAATAACGCAGAGACAAATAACACAGAGACAAATAGGTAGCTGGGACACTATTCCGAAGACGAATGTGTCGGGCCGAAAAGGCGCTGATATGGCCATAAATTAGTGACACAACGTACCCGCGTAAAGGAAGAATAATCATCATCATCATCAAGTACCGTGCTTACTGGAGTAGGTGATCATGTCTCTCCACAATTTTCGATCTCGGCAGCTATTTATCATTTCTGTTGTTGACCTTCTGCCAAGCCATTCTCTTAAGCTGTCTGTTATTTTTTCTCTTTGCTTCCCTCTATCTCTTCGTCTCTCAATTTATCCTGCTGTCCTACAATATATTCAAGTTGTTCTCTTCTCATTACATGGCCAACAAATGATGATTGTTTCTTCCTAATATTGGAAATTAGCTCTCTTTTTACTTTGACCTCTTTCAGAACTTTTTCATTACTCTTCTTAGCTGTCCATGGTACTCTCAACATTCTTCTGTAAAACCACATTTCTACAGACTCCAGTGATTTTCTTGTCTATTGTCCTATTGTCCATGATTCGCATCCATATGTTAAGACTGGCTCTACATAACATTTAAGAACTCTTTTCTTGTTTCTATTGTCAAAAATGGATTGCACAGTATCTTCCTCATTTTCTGGAAAGCTGCTTTTGTCTGAGCCATTCTGCATCTCATCTCTATTGTACATCTTCCGTCTGAAGTTAACAAAGTTCCCAAATATTTAAATTCATTTACCTGTTTTAATATTGTTCCACTTGTCTTTATTTTGCACTGAGGTGATGTCTTTTTCTTTGTTGTTACCATTACCTCTGTCTTTTTGCTATTAAGGCTGAGTATTTTATTTTTGCTTTCTTTCACTACAATGTCCAACATTTCTTGTAACTCATTTTCACTCTTAGCGATTAATACTGTATCATCAGCATATCTTAGATTATTTATATTATGACCTCCGATTGTTATTCCAGGCATGCCCCTTATCGATCTTAAAATAACCTCACTATAAATATTAAACAAATCTGGTGACAGCACACAACCTTGTCTAACACCCTGTTTTATTTGTTGAAACATTCCCAATTGGTTTCCAGTTCTTATGGCCGATGTTTGTTGCCAGTACATGTTCTTTATTATTCTTAGATCTTTGCTGTCTACGTTTATGCTTTCTAAAATCTTGATTATTTCTTGATGCTTTACTTTATCAAATGCCTTGGTGTAATCTATGAAACATATGTATAGATCTGTTTTCACCTCTATGGCTCTTTCTACTAAAGATCTTATGATATAAATGGCATTGCTTGCACCTTTATCTCTAACAAAACCACACTGTTCATCGCTAATTTCTGGACTGATTTTTGAAGGCTTATTGTGCGATGATCATCGCATTCAATCGCACCCGATTTCTTGGGTAGGGCTATGAATATTGATTTGAGCAGGTCGTTTGGTATATATCCGCTGTTGTAGATATCATCAATATTTTTGTTATTATTTCTATTCCAAAATCACCCATGGCTTCAATCTCTTATATTATCTGGTCCAGGAGCTTTGCCTGCTTTCATATTGCGCAAGGCGTCTTCCACTTCTTCTCTGAGTATTTCTGGTCCTTCTCCATTATCCTTAATATTTACTTCCGTTCGTTCATCATTATAAAGATCTTTAATGTATTCTGTCCATCGTTCCCTTATGTTTTCTTGATCAATCAACAGTTCTCCTTCCTTTGATCTTAGACATCCATTTTTTGATTGCGTTTTTCTTCCTGTTAATTCCTCAATTTGTTTGTATATAGCTTAAGCATCTCCTTCTTGTTGCAATTCAATCTCTTTGTATCTCTCTTTTAGCCATGCTTCTTTTGCTTCATTGCATTTTTTTTACAATTTCTTTATTTAATCTCTTATACTCATCTTTATTTTCTTTATTTCTTCTTCTTGTATTCATTAGCTACAAAATGTCGTATGTCATCCATTTCTTTCTTGAATTTGCCCTCACTGGTGGTATGAACTCTTTTGAAATTTGTTGCATTGATTCTTTTAGCATTTCCCATTGTTCATCAATGCTTTGTATCTTCTCTATTGCATTGCACCGGTTCTGAATTGTGATTTTATATTTGTCTTGCAGCTTCTTGTCTGATTTTAGTAAATCTAAATTTAACTTGATGTTAACTGAGGCTCGTTTTGTTGTTTTTAATTTTACTCTAAGCTTTCCCACAACTGGTACATAATCACTATTGCAATCTGCCCCTGGTCTAGTTTTCACACACACCAGACTGTTTCTAAATCTATTGCTTATAATTATATAATCAATTTGATTACGTGCGTTGTCCCCTGGGCTTTTCAATGTCCACAGACGTCTTGGATGTTGCTTAAACCAGGTGTTTCCTATCATCATGTTGTGTGTTCTTGCCCAGTCAATAAGTTTCTCACCTCTTTCATTCCTCTCGCCTAAGCCATAATGACCAACTACTTCCTCAACTCTTTCCTTTCCTACTTTTGCGTTAAAATCCCCTAGAACTATGGTGTTTTCATGTGGTTTGCATGTATGAAGTGCCTCATTTAACTCGTTGTATAATTTATCAATTGTTTCCTCTAGACTGTCTGCTGTTGGTGCATAAACTTGTATAAGATTTATGTCTATTGGCTTTCCATTCAATTTCACTAAAAGAACCCATTCTTTTCATTTCTTGTATGATGTTTTCTAGTTTACCCTTCTGCATGAGTGTTCTCACATTCCAAGTACCTATCTTTAGAGTTTGTTTTATCTTTATTTTGCTTACAGTAGCTTGATGACGATCGGGTATCACCTGTAGCACATGATGTCCCCTACCGAACGAGGGTTTTCCATTTGAATCCCACTTAACGTTGTTGTTGTTATTTCTATTATTGTGGCGATTCATGATTATACAAAGAAATTACGACGGTGGTTTTCTGTTGCCTTCCGTTGGTTTGTTTACGGTTGGCTCCGCTAGCCTTTGACTAAAAAGTCTCACCCACAAGGCAGTGTGGTTGTTTTATTTCGGGGTACCCTCTTTTAGCCTTTTACTCTCCCGAGCTTACCTGCAAGGCAGCAGGGCAGCCACAGGTTTTACTGTTTACTGCATACAGTAAAAGTAAAGTAAAGTAAAGTACCCCCCGTCACGCCGAGTGGCGTATAGGGAAATATGGTGTTAGTGACCCTATATTTTACAGACCTTCAGCACCTGATTTTTGGGGTAATGTGGTCGGTATTACGCCCGTGCTGCTTTTACTTTCCCAGAAAAAATCCGGTACCCATTTAAGGCTGGGTGAACCCGGAGCCGTCGGTTGGGATCGAACCCTACCCCTTGTCCGTAGTAGTCCAGTTCACTAACCACTGAGCTATCGCGGCTCCTACTAATTTTTAGGGAATTAGTAAAACCCAGGTGTCCTCGCCAGGGTACGAACCCGGCTGTTGCCGTGGTAAGCCAACCGCCTATCGATTGCGCTAACCGGACACCCTACTGCATACAGTAGCAGGTAAAATTATCTGACCTGACATCAAAAGAATGATGAAGAATGATAGCAAGGAGAAAACAACAAATCTGCACATGTTTCAAGAAATGTCACACAGAAAGGAACACTCAAACATACAACATTAGTTACAAGAGTTACTCACCCTTAAGTAGGCGTGTCCCAGAAGAGCTTTCATAGCCGCAACTGTAGGGCCAGGAACTTTAACCCCTGAGTCGTTCAAACTTTCTAAGAAATATAATGTCAAGGACGTGTTCACCCATTCAATTGTTGCATTTATATTTCCATCTGGTCACGAATTTTGTAGAAAAACAGCAAGGTTAAAGTTGAATATTTTTTTTTATTATCTTTACGTTTCCTGAAACTCTAATGATGTTGTATAGTCAAAGATTAAAACTAAAACTACTTCATGATTGCAAATCGTGGACATTAGTTCGTAATCTTTAAAATTAGACATATCAAAATAGATGTCTCACGTAAAAATGTTTCTACTTTTGTGAGCTGATAAGAAGTGAAACTTGAAAAACGTTTGTTGTTGATCCAGCGGTGGTGAGCTGGCGTAGCCTAGATCCACAATGTCATTTAATGATATCTGCAGGTATTTCCCTGGTTATTTCAGTCTAGTCGAGGGAGCTGAAATGAAAACTTCAAAGTGGTGACTCATTAGACCTTTTTTGAGGAAATGTAGAATATCTGGCAGCTGCTACCTTCTGTCTTAAAGTTGTATATTGGTTACAATAATAAATATATTCATATCTTCAGTAATAAAGAAAAGACGATGGTCATATGTTGAACATGTGATGAGAAGAGATAATAACCGAAAAGCAAAGCAAGCCCTCATGTGGGAAACAACAGGTAAGAGGGAAAGAGGAAGGGCCAGAGAGACACTGAGAAAAACATTGATCAGAGAGGCAAGAGCAGCAGGAATCGGCTCCCTGAATGAGATAGAGTTGCTTGCACAGAACAAAGACAAATGGCGAGATTTGATAAAATATCTTTAAAAGAAAACTGCTAGAACAATAATTTAAATAAGAGAAAGTGATAGATAGACAGATAGACAGATAGGCAGACAGACAGACAGACAGACAGACAGATAGACAGATAGACAGATGGACCGATGGACAGATAGACAGATAGACAGATGGACCGATGGACCGATGGACAGATAGACAGATAGACAGATGGACCGATGGACAGATAGACAGATGGACAGTGGACAGATAGACAGATGGACAGTGGACAGATGGACAGATAGACAGATGGACAGTGGACAGATGGACAGTGGACAGATGGACAGTGGACAGATGGACAGATGGACAGATGGACAGATAGACAGATGGACCGATGGACAGTGGACAGATGGACAGTGGACAGATGGACAGTGGACAGATAGACAGATGGACAGATGGACATATGGAAAGTGGCCAGATGGACAGTGGACAGATGGACAGTGGACAGATAGACAGATGGACAGATAGACAGATGGACAGTGGACAGATGGACAGTGGACAGATGGACAGTGGACAGATAGACAGATGGACAGTGGACAGATGGACAGTGGACAGATGGACAGTGGACAGATGGACAGTGGACAGATGGACAGATGGACAGATAGACAGATAGACAGATGGACCGATGGACAATGGACAGATAGACAGATGGACAGATAGACAGATGGACAGATAGACAGATGGACAGTGGACAGATAGACAGATAGACAGATGGACAGATAGACAGATAGCCAGATGGACAGATAGACAGATAGACAGATAGACAGATGGACAGATAGACAGATAGACAGATGGACAGATAGACAGATAGACAGATAGACAGATGGACAGATAGACAGATGGACAGTGGACAGATAGACAGATAGACAGATGGACAGATAGACAGATAGACAGATAGACAGATGGACAGATAGACAGATGGACAGTGGACAGATAGACAGATAGACAGATGGACAGATAGACAGATAGACAGATAGACAGATGGACAGATGGACAGATAGACAGATAGACAGATAGACAGATAGACAGATAGACAGATAGACAGATGGATAGATAGACAGATAGACAGATAGACAGATGGACAGTGGACAGATAGACAGATGGACAGATAGACAGATGGACAGATGGACAGTGGACAGATGGACAGTGGACAGATGGACAGATGGACAGATAGACAGATAGACAGATGGACCGATGGACAGTGGACAGATAGACTGATGGACAGATAGACAGATGGACAGATAGACAGATGGACAGTGGACAGATAGACAGATAGACAGATGGACAGATAGACAGATAGACAGATGGACAGATAGACAGATAGACAGATGGACAGATAGACAGATAGACAGATAGACAGATAGACAGATGGACAGTGGACAGATAGACAGATAGACAGATGGACAGATAGACAGATAGACAGATAGACAGATAGACAGATGGACAGTGGACAGATAGACAGATAGACAGATGGACAGATAGACAGATAGAAAGATAGACAGATAGACAGATGGACAGATAGACAGATAGACAGTGGACAGATGGACAGATAGACAGATGGACAGTGGACAGATGGACAGATAGACAGATGGACAGTGGACAGATGGACAGATGGACAGTGGACAGATGGACAGTGGACAGATGGACAGATAGACAGATAGACAGATGGACAGATAGACAGATAGACAGATAGACAGATAGACAGATGTACAGATAGACAGATAGACAGATGGACAGATAGACAGATGGACAGAAAGACAGATGGACCGATGGACAGTGGACAGATGGACAGTGGACAGATAGACAGATGGACAGTGGACAGATGGAAAGTGGCCAGATGGACAGTGGACAGATGGACAGTGGACAGATGGACAGTGGACAGATAGACAGATGGACAGTGGACAGGTGGACAGTGGACAGATGGACAGATAGACAGATGGACAGATAGACAGATGGACAGATGGACAGTGGACAGATGGACAGTGGACAGATGGACAGATGGACAGATAGACAGATGAACCGATGGACAGTGGACAGATAGACAGATGGACAGATAGACAGATGGACAGATAGACAGATGGACAGTGGACAGATAGACAGATAGACAGATGGACAGATAGACAGATAGACAGATGGACAGATAGACAGATAGACAGATAGACAGATAGACAGATGGACAGATAGACAGATAGACAGATGGACAGATAGACAGATGGACAGAAAGACAGATGGACAGATAGACAGATGGACAGTGGACAGATAGACAGATAGACAGATGGACAGATAGACAGATAGACAGATAGACAGATGGACAGATAGACAGATGGACAGTGGACAGATAGACAGATAGACAGATGGACAGATAGACAGATAGACAGATAGACAGATGGACAGATAGACAGATAGACAGATAGACAGATAGGCAGATAGACAGATGGACAGATAGACAGATGGACAGATAGACAGATGGACAGATAGACAGATAGACAGATAGACAGATAGACAGATATACAGATGGACAGATAGACAGATGGACAGATGGACAGTGGACAGATGGACAGTGGACAGATGGACAGATGGACAGATAGACAGATAGACAGATAGACAGATGGACCGATGGACAGTGGACAGATAGACAGATGGACAGATAGACAGATGGACAGATAGACAGATAGACAGATAGACAGATGGACAGATAGACAGATGGACAGTGGACAGATAGACAGATAGACAGATGGACAGATAGACAGATAGACAGATAGACAGATGGACAGATAGACAGATGGACAGTGGACAGATAGACAGATAGACAGATGGACAGATAGACAGATAGACAGATAGACAGATGGACAGATGGACAGATAGACAGATAGACAGATGGACAGATAGACAGATAGACAGATAGACAGATAGACAGATGGATAGATAGACAGATAGACAGATAGACAGATGGACAGTGGACAGATAGACAGATGGACAGATAGACAGATGGACAGATGGACAGTGGACAGATGGACAGTGGACAGATGGACAGATGGACAGATAGACAGATAGACAGATGGACCGATGGACAGTGGACAGATAGACTGATGGACAGATAGACAGATGGACAGATAGACAGATGGACAGTGGACAGATAGACAGATAGACAGATGGACAGATAGACAGATAGACAGATGGACAGATAGACAGATAGACAGATGGACAGATAGACAGATAGACAGATGGACAGATAGACAGATGGACAGTGGACAGATAGACAGATAGACAGATGGACAGATAGACAGATAGACAGATAGACAGATAGACAGATGGACAGTGGACAGATAGACAGATAGACAGATGGACAGATAGACAGATAGAAAGATAGACAGATAGACAGATGGACAGATAGACAGATAGACAGTGGACAGATGGACAGATAGACAGATGGACAGTGGACAGATGGACAGATAGACAGATGGACAGTGGACAGATGGACAGATGGACAGTGGACAGATGGACAGTGGACAGATGGACAGATGGACAGATAGACAGATAGACAGATAGACAGATAGACAGATAGACAGATAGACCGATGGACAGTGGACAGATAGACAGATGGACAGATAGACAGATGGACAGATAGACAGATGGACAGATAGACAGATAGACAGATGGACAGATAGACAGATAGACAGATGGACAGATAGACAGATAGACAGATGGACAGATAGACAGATAGACAGATGGACAGATAGACAGGCGTATATACATGAAGGTGTGATGAAGAAACTATGTTTTACTCATTTTTAAAACGAATATTTTATTGGAGTGATTCAACTTTGACATTGTCTGTTGTTGTTATCGATCTAGAAGCCTGTGAGCTGACACCCTTCGGCCCAATGCCATGTAATGATCATTATCATCATCGAGTGCCGTCTCCGCAACGAAGGTTGGCTACCATAGAGCACCATTCCGCTCAGTCTCTTGCTTTGATAGTGCAGGTTGTCATAGACTGATTTGTCCATCTTTTGATGTTACTCGTCCAAGCTAGTCTTGGTCTGCCTATCCTCTTTTACCTTGTTTTTGTCCCTTCAAGATTACTTTGCCTCTTTCACCTTGTATTTTCCCCTCCAAGATTACTTTTAGTAGACTGTTGTATCTTTTAACATGGCCTAAAAATCTCATTTGTCTTGTTTTAATTGTATTTAGTAGTTCTCTTTTCATTTTTGTTGTTGCTATTTTAAGACTTTATCGTTTGTTTTCTTTTCTTTCCATCCAATTCTTCCTAATCTACGATATATCCACACTTCAAAGACTTCAATTTTCTGTTCTGTATTTTTGTCTAATGTCTATGTTTCTGCACCATACAGGAATATTGAGAAGAGATAACATTTTGCAATTCTTATTTTTAGCCCCGTGTTATTTGTTTTGATGTTAGTATGTAATGATATCTGCAGGTATTTCTGAGTTCCCTTGTAGTTCCGTACAAGGTGTTCCATTTATCAGGTCTTTGAGGAAGTAGAGTTGCTCTGATGTCAGTGAAGCTTTGGACAGTCAAGCAGGTGATGTTCTACTGTTTCATGTGGGTGTTGGACAGTCAAAAAGGTGATGTTCTACTGTTTCATGTGGGTGTTGGACAGTCAAAAAGGTGATGTTCTACTGTTTCATGTGGGTGTTGGACAGTCAAAAAGGTGATGTTCTACTGTTTCATGTGGGTGTTGGACAGTCAAAAAGATGATGTTCTACTGTTTCATGTGGGTGTTGGACAGTCAAAAAGGTGATGTTCTACTGTTTCATGTGGGTGTTGGACAGTCAAAAAGGTGATGTTCTACTGTTTCATGTGGGTGTTGGACAGTCAAAAAGGTGATGTTCTACTGTTTCATGTGGGTGTTGGACAGTCAAAAAGGTGATGTTCTACTGTTTCATGTGGGTGTTGGACAGTCAAAAAGGTGATGTTCTACTGTTTCATGTGGGTGTTGGACAGTCAAAAAGGTGATGTTCTACTGTTTCATGTGGGTGTTGGACAGTCAAAAAGGTGATGTTCTACTGTTTCATGTGGGTGTTGGACAGTCAAAAAGGTGATGTTCTACTGTTTCATGTGGGTGTTGGACAGTCAAAAAGGTGATGTTCTACTGTTTCATGTGGGTGTTGGACAGTCAAAAAGGTGATGTTCTACTGTTTCATGTGGGTGTTGGACAGTCAAAAAGGTGATGTTCTACTGTTTCATGTGGGTGTTGGACAGTCAAAAAGGTGATGTTCTACTGTTTCATGTGGGTGTTGGACAGTCAAAAAGGTGATGTTCTACTGTTTCATGTGGGTGTTGGACAGTCAAAAAGGTGATGTTCTACTGTTTCATGTGGGTGTTGGACAGTCAAAAAGGTGATGTTCTACTGTGTCATGTGGGTGTTGGACAGTCAACAAGGTGATGTTCTACTGTTTCATGTGGGTGTTGGACAGTCAAAAAGGTGATGTTCTACTGTTTCATGTGGGTGTTCATAGAGTGGACGTGCTGGAGTTTGGTTTCCTTGTATTCTATTGATGTGGTTGTTCAGCGGTACATGACTGGTTCTCAATCTAAAGATGGTGGTTTGGTCTTTTCTGTTTAGGTTGTTAATGTTGTCATGGGAGGTTTGGTCTCATCATTTTTTCTAAAAAGTTCTCTCCCTGTTTTTTCTTATGGCCATTTTATTGAATCAATCTTCTCAACTGTTGGAGTTTATTATTTGTTTGGCTGTGTTTAATGAAATGTCGGTGTTAACCTGTGCCTGTCTGGATCCTCTCTTATCTCATGTAGTTGTCTTATCATTTCCTGTTGTATTGGAATAGTTGAGAAGTAAAATGAAGAAATAAATGTTCATAAACTGATAACAGTCAGTAGTTCATCAACTGATAACAGTCAGTATTTCATAAACTGATAACAGTCAGTAGTTCATAAACTGATAACAATCAGTAATTCATAAACGGATAACAGTCAGTAGTTCATAAACTGATAACAGTCAATAGTTCATAAACTGATAATATCCAGTAGTTCATTACATTGTGTTTTACATGTGTGGTTTCAATGTGTGCTTTCTATGTATGTTTTCAATGTGTGTTTTACATGTGTGGTTTCAATGTGTGCTTCCTATGTATGTTTTCCACGTGTATTTTCAACGTGTGTTTTCAATGTACGTTTTCAATGTGTGTTTTCAACATGTGTTTTCAACGTGTGTTTTCAATGTGTGTTTTCAACGTTTGTTTTCGATGTATGTTTTCAATGTGTGTTTTCAACGTGTGTTTTCAATGTGTGTTTTCAACGTGTGTTTTCAATGTGTGTTTTCAACGTGTGTTTTCAATGTGTGTTTTCAACGTGTTTTCAACGTGTGTTTTCAACGTGTGTTTTCAATGAGTGTTTTCAACGTGTGTTTTCAACGTGTGTTTTCAATGTGTGTTTTCAACGTGTGTTTTCAACGTGTGTTTTCAACGTGTGTTTTCAATGTGTGTTTTCAACATGTGTTTTCAACGTGTGTTTTCAACGTGTGTTTTCAATGTGTGTTTTCAACGTGTGTTTTCGATGTATGTTTTCAATGTGTGTTTTCAACGTGTGTTTTCGATGTATGTTTTCAATGTGTGTTTTCAACGTGTGTTTTCGATGTATGTTTTCAATGTGTGTTTTCAACGTGTGTTTTCGATGTATGTTTTCAATAAAAGCGATTGAAGAAGCGACTGTACACCCTCTCTAGTCGTTCGGAATCGCCTCCATTCTCGCCGAGATTATGGTCGCAGGGTAGTCGACCTTGTCAACAGAATTTCCCAACGTGATTTGGCCGGAGCTGTGACATGAAGGAGCGGATATGGATGTAATCCCGACTACAGTGATACTGTTTCCATGAGCGGAACAGAACAACGACTCTCATTTGTATTGTTTTCCATTTTTTCCTGTGTTTACCCCACAAATGCCCCCTTTAGTCTCTGATTTCAAATTTTGACAGAAAAGAACAGATAACCCACTTATAACTAACCAGAGAAAGCTGTTTGGCCAATGTTGTAAGCGTCCTCGTACTGGAGTTGTGGACCCTGGTAACCTAGGTAGTTTCCCTTGGCCATGTCCATTGCACTTAAGTTGTAGACGCTCTGAAATATAAACAGATTATAGAGAGATAGAAAACACAGAGACGAATAACATATGGACATATTAGACAGAGACAGAAAACACAGAGACAGAGAACACAGAGATAGAAAACACAGAGACAGAAAACACAGAGACAGAAAACACATAGACAGATAACACATAGACAGATAATATAGAAGATGACGCTGAGACAGATGACATAGAGACAGATAACATACAGACAGATGACGCAAAGACAGATAACATGGAGACAGATGACGCTGAGACAGATAACATAGAGACAGATGACGCTGAGACAGATGACGCTGAGACAGATAACATAGAGACAGATGACGCTGAGACAGATGACATAGAGACAGATAACATACAGACAGATGACGCTGAGACAGATAACATAGAGACAGATGACACCATCGTCTTCGCTGTATCTCTTTATCCACTGGTATTTGACCGGTACATTTCCATAATTCTATGTTAGTGATTCTGTCCTGCCATTTCCATCCTTTTATTCTGCGTAAGCATCCATTAATGAAAGTCTGTATTTTCATGATTGTCAATGTTGTTGTTCTCCATGTTTCACAGCCATATAATAGGACTGACATAACATTGGAGTTGCATGCACAACATGCTCACTGATCATGAAGTCTTCATGGATTCGGCGTCGACCGTTTCAGTGAGGTGTGCGCCATAAACTACGCACCATTTTTGTCAAAACGCAACACCTTCACTAGAACAGCATGAACGATCATGATAAACACTGTGTTAGTTGCTGGAACCTGCTGAGCAAGTATGGGAGTGTTAGTTGCTGGAACCAGTTGAGCAAGTATGGGAGTGTTAGTTGCTGGAACCTGCTGAGCAAGTATGGGAGTGTTAGTTGCTGGAACCTGCTGAGCAAGTATGGGAGTGTTAGTTGCTGGAACCTGCTGAGCAAGTATGGGAGTGTTAGTTGCTGGAACCTGCTGAGCAAGTATGGGAACGCCCAACTTTCGTTGACGTCATTTTGTCATCATCATCAAGTACCGGACCTGCTGGCGTAGTTGATCATGTCTCTCCACAATTTTCGATCTCGACAGTTATTTATCATTTCTGTTGTTGACCTTCTGTCAAGCTATTCTCTTAAGCTGTCTGGTATTTTTTTTTCTTTGCTTTCCTCTATCTTTTCGTCCCTCAATTTTCCCAGTTGTTACAATATATTCTAGTTGTTCCCTTCTCATTACATGGCCAAAAAATGAGGATTGTTTCTTCCTAATATTGGAAATTAGCTCTCTTAATGCGATTCATGATTGTACAAAGAAGTTACGACGGTGGTTTTCTGTTGCCTTCCGTCGGTTTGTTTACGGTTGGCTCCGCTAGCCTTTGACTAAAAAGTGTCACCCACAAGGCAGTGGGGTTGTTTTACTTCGGGTTCCCTCCCTTAGCCTTTTACTCTCGCGAGCTCGCCTACAAAGCAGCTGGGCAGCCACATGTACTGTTTACTGCATACAGTAGCAGGTAAAATTATCGGACCTGACAATACATATTTCATTCTGTACAAAAGTCTAAGATCTGAAGACCTGTGGCTATAAATAGGTGAGAATAAACGATATAGAGTAACGTTACCTGTAGCCGAAGAAGTGAGAACATGGCTCCTATGACATCTTTACCGTCAGCCACGTGGTTGTGCGAGGATTTTTCTGCGACTAATTGGAACATTTCTGTGTTGAGTGGCAGGAATGAAGTACAGTTATAGAGGAGTGAGGTAAACAAATGTGTAAGAGATGGTTTAGCTAACTAAGAAATGTGGCATAGATGATTTAGCTAACTGAGAAATGTGTCAGAGATGATTTAGCTAACTAAGAAATGTGTCAGAGATGATTTAGCTAACTGAGAAATGTGTCAGAGATGATTTAGCTAACTAAGAAATGTGTCAGAGATGATTTAGCTAACTAAGAAATGTGTCAGAGATGATTTAGCTAACTGGGAAATGTGTCAGAGATGATTTAGCTAACTAAGAAACGTGTCAGAGATGATTTAGCTAACTAAGAAACGTGTCAGAGATGATTTAGCTAACTGAGAAATGTGTAAGAGATGACTTAGCTATCGGAGAAATGTGTCAGAGATGGTTGAATCACTGCTTAAAGTGTGTAAGAGAAGGGTTAATTCACTGCTTAAAGTGTGTAAGAGAAAGGTTAAACCGCTGCTGGAAGTGTATAAGAGAAGGGTTAAATCACTGCTGGAAGTGTGTAAGAGAAGGGTTAAATCACTGCTGGAAGTGTGTAAGAGAAGGGTTAAATCATTGCTGGAAGTGTGTAAGAGAAGAGTTAAATCACTGCTGGAAGTGTGTAAGAGAAGGGTTAAATCATTGCTGGAAGTGTGTAAGAGATGGGTTAAATCATTGCTGGAAGTGTGTAAGAGAAAAGTTAAAATCACTGCTGGAAGTGTGTAAGAGAAGAGTTAAAGCACTGCTGGAAGTATGTAAGAGAAGGGTTAAATCATTGCTGTAAGTGTGTAAGAGAAGAGTTAAATCACTCCTGAAAGTGTGTAAGAAAAGAGTTAAATCACTGCTGGAAGTGTGTAAGAGAAGAGTTAAACCACTGCTGGAAGTGTGTAAGAGAAGAGTTAAATCACTGCTGGAAGTGTGTAAGAGAAGAGTTAAAGCACTGCTGGAAGTGTGTAAGAGAAGAATTAAATCACTCCTGGAAGTGTGTAAGAGAAGAGTTAAACCACTGCTGGAAGTGTGTTAGGTAAGAGTTAAAGCACTGCTGGAAGTGTGTAAGGGAAGAGTTAAACCACTGCCGGAAGTGTGTAAGAGAAGAGTTAAACTACTACTGGAAGTGTGTAAGGGAAGAGTTAAACCACTGCTGGAAGTGTGTAAGGGAAGAGTTAAAGCACTGCTGGAAGTGTGTAAGAGAAGAGTTAAAGCATACTGGAAGTGTGAAACAGAAGAGTTAAATCACTGCTGGAAGTGTGTAAGAGAAGAATTAAATCTCTCCTGGAAGTGTGTAAGGGAAGAGTTAAAGCACTGCTGGAAGTGTGTAAGGGAAGAGTTAAAGCACTGCTGGAAGTGTGTAAGAGAAGAGTTAAATCACTGCTGGAAGTGTGTAAGGGAAGAGTTAAATCACTGCTGGAAGTGTGTAAGAGAAGAGTTAAATCACTCCTGGAAGTGTGTAAGAAGAGTTAAATCACTGCTGGAAGTGTGTAAGAGAAGAGTTAAATCACTGCTGGAAGTGTGTAAGAGAAGAGTTAAACCACTGCTGGAAGTGTGTAATAGAAAGGTTAAATCACTGCTGGAAGTGTGTAAGAGAAAGGTTAAATCACTGCTGGAAGTGTGTAAGGGAAGAGTTAAAGCACTGCTGGAAGTGTGTAAGAGAAGAGTTAAACTACTGCTGGAAGTGTATAAGGGAAGAGTTAAACCACTGCTGGAAGTGTGTAAGGGAAGAGTTAAAGCACTGCTGGAAGTGTGTAGGGGAAGATTTATAGCACTGCTGGAAGTGTGTAAGGGAAGATTTATAGCACTGCTGGAAGTGTGTAAGGGAAGATTTATAGCACTGCTGGAAGTGTGTAAGGGAAGAGTTAAACCACTGCTGGAAGTGTATAAGGGAAGAGTAAAATCACTGCTGGAAGTGTGTAAGAGAAAGGTTAAATCTCTGCTGGAAGTATGTAAGAGAAATTGTTTATCTCTGCTGGAAGTGTGTAAGAGAAATTTTTAATCTCTGCTGGAAGTGTGTAAGAGAAATTTTTAATCTCTGTGGGAAGTTTGTAAGGGAAGGATTAGACCTATATGTATATGTGTATGAATGATTGTAAACATATTTTACGTTAACTGAATAGAACTTCTCCCAAAACAAGAGCCCATGGTGTGATAGTACATCTTTTACCTGTCCTTTTACCTGTCATATCTGACTGATCAAGGCAACCGCCATCATAATATAATATTGTGCCTCTGGGGTAGGCGATCATGCCTCTTCGCAACATCTTTATTTCTCCAGCGTTCTCCACCATCTATCACAGCATGCTATTCTGAACTGTCTGATACATGTTTTTTTCCTCTGCTTCCCTCAATATTTTTTACATTTACTTTTTTCTGTTGTCACAATATGTTTCTGCTGTCCCTTACTGGTTAAAACAGGAAAATGAATTTAAATATTTGGCAACTTTGTTAACTTTGTTAACTTTGTTAACTTTGTTAACCTCAGACGGAAGATGTACAAAGGAGGTGAGATGCAGAATGGCTCAGGCAAAAGCAGCTTTCCAGAAAATGAAGAAGATACTATGCAATCCATTTTTGACAATAGAAACAAGAAAAAGAGTTCTTAAATGTTATGTAGAGCCAGTCTTAACATATGGATGTGAAACATGGACAATATGACAACAGACAAGAAAATCACTGGAGTCTGTAGAAATGTGGTTTTACAGAAGAATGTTGAGAATCCCATAGACAGCTAAGAAGAGTAATGAAAACGTTCTGAAAGAGGCCAAAGCAAAAAAAGAGAGATAATTTCCAATATTAGGAAGAAACAATGATTATTTTGTGGCCATGTAATGAGAAGAGAACAACTGGAATATAATGTAACAACTGGGAACATTGAGGGACGAAGAGATAGAGAAAGGAAAGAGAAAAAATAACAGACAGTTTAAGAGAATGGCTTGCAGAAGGTCAACAACAGAAATGATAAATAACTGTCGAGATCGAAAGTTGTGGAGAGACGTGATCACCTACGCCAGCAGGCCCGGTACTTGATGATGCTGATGATGATGCTGACCCTTACTGCTTATTTAGTTAATTTATTCCTGTAGGGTCAAAAACGATCATGGATAACAAATCAAAGCTGGCCAATGTCCCATCAGACGAGTTGGGTCTTGTTTACCATAGTTCAGCACACTCTTTTAATGGTAAAGTACGAGACTTGAACCGGCGTCTTAGCACTCGAGTTTCCACCCATATGTGCTCGGCCGCCTATCCAGAAATGTTCGGAGATTTCTGTATAGTGTCGCCTCAAGCATGGAAACTCAGATGCGAGGCGACATTCCTCACTACCCTGGTACCCATTTCTGTCAACTGCTGGGTCGACCGTGGGCGTATTTTTTTTTTTCCAACCACGAGTACAATTCACACTGCTCCCAGCGGGAATCGAACACGGGTTGTCCGAACGTCGGTAGTCTAGTCGGGTGGTTTTCCCAACTAGGCTACCGAGGCCCCCGACCTTACCTTTACTATTTTAATGGTTGTTTTTAGATTATCTTTTGCTCTTCCTTGTTTCCTTTTGCCACCAGGTGTCCGAAAGAAAGAAAGAAGGAAGGACGGAAAGAAAGAAAAAGAAAGAAAGAAAGAAAGAAAGAAAGAAAGAAAGAAAGAAGAAAGAAAGAAAGAATGAAAGGTTCAGAACTGTACCAAGCTGGTCTCCCAACACAGCTGAGTAGTCCTCCCAGAACCGCTTGATGGCGCTGTAGACTGCGTTGGGGTGACGGAGGTCAAGGTTTGGGGGGTGACCGGAACTGAGCTCACGAGACCGGCTTTCGTAGAAGCTGAGATAGAAAATATAGTGTTAGTAATAGAGTGTTTACGGTGTTGGGGTTCTAGAGTTCGGGTGTTGGTATTATAGTATTTAGATTACTGGTATTCTAGCACTTACAGTGTTGGTATTTTAGCATTTAGGCTGATGGTATTCTAGTGATAACAATGCGGTATTCTACTGTTTACAGTGTTAATATTCTAATGTGTAGGGTGTTGTGTTCTAGTGTTTATGCTATGGGTATTTTAGTGTTTAGGATGATGGTATTCAAGTATTTATGGTCTCGGTATTCTAGCATTTAGTATTTCAGTATTCTAGTTTTTATGATGTGCGTATTTAGTGTTTGGGATGTGTGCATTTTAGTGTTTGGGATGTGTGTATTTTAGTGTTTGGGATGTGCGTATTTAGTGTTTGGATGTGTATATTTAGTATTTGGGATGTGTGTATTTAGTGTTTGGGATGTGTGTGGGATGTATGTATTTAGTGTTTGGGATGTATGTATTTAGTGTTTGGGAAGTGCGTATTTAGTGTTTGGGATGTGCGTATTTACTTTTTGGGATGTGTGTATTTAGTGTTTGGGATGTGTGTATTCTAGTGTTTGGGATGTGTGTATTTTAGTGTTTGGGATGTGTGTATTTAGTGTTTATGATGTGTGTATTTAGTGTTTGGGATATGTGTATTCTAGTGTTTGGGATGTGTGTATTTTAGTGTTTGGGATGTGCGTATTTAGTGTTTTTGATGTGTGTATTTTAGTGTTTATGATGTGTGTATTTTAGTGTTTGGGATGTGTGTATTTAGTGTTTATGATGTGTGTATTTTAGTGTTTGAGATGTGCATATTCGATCTATTAGGTTCCTGTTAATAGTTTTTGCCGTTTTATACAACGTGTTGTTAGCAGTTTTTGTAGTGTTGGTAATGCACATTTTGGGGACAATTTACATCAAGCAATCTGCAGTAATGAAAGTGAATAAAGACAAGCATGTAACACAGAGTTTAGAGTTTTCATTATAGAAATTGTATTGTGTTGCACAATTGTTTGTTGATCATATTTTAGTAGTCTTGTCATATTTTCTCAGTTTTAAAACTTGACTTGAGTATAATGTTGCTATAGGACATTAAAGAGTTCTTAAATGTTATGTAGAGCCAGTCTTAACATATGGATGTGAATCATGGACAATAGGACAACTGACGAGAAAATCACTGGAGTCTGTAGAAATGTGGTTTTACAGAAGAATGTTGAGAATCCCATAGACAGCTAAGAAGAGTAATGAAAACGTTCTGAAAGAGGCCAAAGCAAAAAGAGAGCTAATTTCCAATATCAGGAAGAAACAATCATTTTTTGCCATGTAATGAGAAGAGAACAACTGGAATATATTGTAACAACTGGACAAATTGAGGGACGAAGAGATAGAGGGAAGGAAAGAGAAAAAATACCAGACAGCTTAAGAGAATGGCTTGGCAGAAGGTCAACAACAGAAATGATAAATAGCTGCCGAGATTGAAAGTTGTGGAGAGACATGATCACCTACGCCAGCAGGCCCGGTACTTATTGATGATGATGATGATATATCCACAAACACGTTATAAATTCACAAACTTCAACAAACACTGACTTGGTCATGTTTTCAATCCTGACAAACTGACGCACAATGAAACGTCTCAGCTCAGCCAGAAGACTGTCCTCCTCCTCAACCATCCTTTGAATTTTCATTGATGACGTAAATATCTCTGTTGACGTCAGACGTATAAATATCGCTGTGATGACGACAGCTACAACAGCCAATCGCATGTTTGATTCCATTTTTGCTGGGAATTAATGTGAAGTGACGATGTTTAACATGATTCTCATAAGTTAACTTCATAAGTTGTGAATAAAGTAACACTTTACCTGTGTGACTGAGGGGACGGGGGGGGGGGGGGGAGTTTAAATGACAACAAGGTTAACTGACCATCAGCTGATCAAGACCTAGAAGCCTTACCTCCTTGTGGTCTCCCTCGGTAACAGCCTGCGTCAAAAAAAAAAAAAAAAAACAGGCTGGCTAACAAGCTATGATCGTCGTGTGTCCCTGTAATGATGAGAATTACTGATATAGAAGACCTAGTATTGAGTCTGCATCAAAACAGGCTGGCTAACAGAAGCTAGGGTCGTCGTGTGTCCCTGTAGTGGTGGGACTTACTGATATAGAAGACCTAGTATTGAGTCTGCATCAAAACAGGCTGGCTAACAGAAGCTAGGGTCGTCGTGTGTCCCTGTAGTGGTGAGACTTACTGATATAGAAGACCTAGTATTGCAGTACCTACCACTGGGCTGGACTAGTAGCTTCCCAGCATAGCCTGGGACTTCTTCTTCTTCTGCGATCATGATGTCACTCAGACTACGATTCCAGACTCTCTTATGAAGGCAGTTGGCTGTTTAAGTGGTTCGGTTGCTCCGTATAGTTTCTCTTCCAGGGAGGTGGGCGTGGACCACATTGTACTCCTCAGGTCTGTGTACTGGGGGCAATCCTGTAGAACATGTTTTGTTGTCATGTTGTCCAGTGTACAGTGGCATTGGCTGGTAGTACCAATTTTGAGTTTGGTGAACATGTCGCTTCTCATTCTATTGTGGCCAGTACGTAGGCGAAGTATGACGACTTGATCTCTCCTTGATAGTTGGAGGTATCTATCCCTCCCTGATAGTTGGAGGTATCTATCCCTCTCGTTATACTTTGGCTGTTCTTGTTTCCATGAGTATCTCTCTCTCTCTCTCTCTCTCTCTCTCTCTCTCTCTCGTTATACTTTGGGTGTTCTTGTTTCCATTTTTCATGATACTGGCTTTCGATGATGGATTTGGCTTCATCGTAGCTGACCAGATGGTCCTAGGATCATTGTGTGTCACTGTTGTGGTGGTACTAGAGTAGGTGTAGTCTGGGACTAAATGAACTCCAACATCTTCAGTAAAAGCCACGAATGGCAAACAAGCCATTACTATCATCACATCAATGAGTCAAAGAATAGCTTTCCTGCAGTAACTCGTGGCATTGCATCAACAACAACAACAACAACAACAACAACCCATGTGATGTCATCATCATCAAGTATCGTGCCTGCTGGCGTAGGCGATCACATTTCTCCACAACTTTCGATCTCGTCAGTTATGTATCATTTCTGTTGTTGACCTTCTGCCAAGCCATTCTCTTAACCTGTCTGGTATCTTTTCTCTTTGCTTCCCTTTATCTCTTCGTCCCTCAATTTTCTCAGTTGTTGCAATATATTATAACTGTTCCCTTCTCATTACATGGCCAAAAAATGATTGTTTCTTCCTAATATCGGAAATGAGCTCTCTTTTTGCGTTGACCTCTTTCAGAACGTTTTCATTACTTCATTACTCTTCTTAGCTGTCCATGGTATTCTCAATATTCTTCTGTAAAAATACATTTCTACAGTGTGATGTACTGCCAACGATATTGACTCCGCTAGTTGGAAGTGACTCGGTACAGAGAGTGAGTACTTGAATGAGTTAAATAAGTTGTGAAAGAATTTAAGTAATTTCTGATCTAGCGACCTAACAACTATTTGGCCTAGCTAGTTAATCTTCACATTTATTTTAGCTGATATGTCGCAACCAACGACAAAACATGCATCTTCTTCACTTCATCATCATCGAGTGCCATATCCGCATCGAAGGTTGGCTGCCATTCTGCTCTGTCTCTTGCATTGATGGTGCAGAATGTCATAGGCTGGTTTGTCCATCTTTTGATGTTACTCATCCATGTTAGTTTTGGTCCGCCTCTGCCTCTTTTACCTTGTATTTTCCCCTCCAGGATTACTTTTAGTAGGCTGTTGTGTCTTTTAACATGCCCCAAAAATCGCATTTGTCTTGTTTGAATTCTGTTTAGTAGTTCTCTTTTCATTTTTAGTTGCTTTAAAACTTCATCGTTTGCTTTCTGTCATTCCATACAATTATACCTATTCTTCTATATATCCACATTTCAAAGGCTTCAATTTTCCGTTCTGTTTTCTTGTCTAATGTCCATATTTCTGCACCATATAGGAATGTTGAGAAGACAAAACATTTTGCTATTCTTAGTTTTAGTCTGGTGTTTTTTGTGTTAATGTTAGTATGTTCGTCGTGACATTAAAATTACGTTTTGCCACTCCTATTCTTTTATTTATTTCCGTTTTACTTTTACTTTTTCCATCACTGGTTATAGTATGTCCAAGGTAGTTGTAGTTCTGAACTGTCTCCAGGTCTATTCCTTCAACTTTGATATCCACTTGTGGGTTTTGAGTTTTTGCTTTGTTTATTGTTTATTTTCTTCTTCACTTAATTAATGTGATATGTCGCAACAAACGACAAGAAATACTTCTCCTTCACTCATTTAAGCTGATGCGTTGTGTCGCTAACTTAGAGGAACCTGCGATATTTGCGACTATTTCCCTGGCACCGTCCTCTTCGGTATGGGTAGATGTTGTCAATGCTTCACGATTTAGAGTCTTCCAAAATGTTTGAACACTGATCAATCTCAAGTCGAACTGACGGTTCTGTGGGCTCGACAGCTCGTAACACTCGTGTCTCTAATTCCACGTACATTCTCTAATTCCACGTACATTCTCTAATTCCACGTACATTCTCTAATTCCACGTACATTCTCTAATTCCACATACATTCTCAAATTCCAGAAATCTCTTAACAATGGAGTCATCAATTTCGATCGCCCTCTCTATGAGATACCGATTCAACGCTTCCAGAATCTACTCCCTATATTTGTTTAGTGTGACCCAACAGTGCAGCATTTGAAACAACGAATAGTGAATCAAGTAGACTTTTGTTGTTGTCATGCTGTAAAAAAAAAAGAAGGAAAGAGCCATTGTCACGCCAAGTAGCGTATAGGGAATATGGTGTTAGTGACCATAAATTTTACAGACCTTCAGACTATGATTTTTTTAGGTAATGTGTTCGGTATTACGTCTGTGCCGCTTTACTTTCCCAGAAAAAATCCGGTAGCCATTAAAGGCTAGGTGAACCGGGAGCCGTCGGTTGGGATCGAACCCTACCTCATGTCGTTTGTAGTCCCGTTCACTAACCACTGAGCTATCGCGGCTCCCTGTTGTCATGCTGGTTTTGCCTATATCTTAGCTAGTCATCGTCATCAAACGACCTCCTGTTGGTTGTTTGCCTATATTGTAGCTAATTATCGTTTTCAAATGGACTTTTGTCTACAATAAAATCCCGGAAGATTAGACATTTATTGTATATTTTTAAAAAAAGCGAGTGACTACAATATGGAGTGTATTTGATTCAATTTTGTCCGAATTTAGCGAGGACGTGAACTTCCGATCATTATGGTGGATAGCGGGCAGGAACCATTAAATGCTATGTCTGAAAAGTATTCCTTGTTGCAGTTTCCTCATATTCCAAATCCGGCTTGTTGCAGGAGCTACTGAGTTAGGTGCTATGTGCACACTGTGAGTTGTGCGTTTCATCTGTTCTGATCGTGTTTCGATATTCCGATTGTTTACGATGAATGATGATATCGTATGATGGAGAACATATGGCTGTGTTCACTTTATGTGCGGTTTCGCCTTATGTCTTTTGGCGTGTGCTGAGACTGCTATGGTGGGGACTACAGCTACCTTTCTTTGTTTCGAAGATGAAATAGTAATTCGGATGATTCCACTGGCACGGGCGGTGGAGCAATTATGGATTTTAATTCGTTTGCAGTGATACCGGGGCCTTCCATAACCATAACCATAACTTTTGTCTTGTTGGTTTTTGCCTATGTTGTAGCTAGTCATCATCATCAAATAGACCTTTGCTGTCTTGTTGGTGTCACCTATATTGTAACTAGTCATCATCATCAAATAGACCTTTGCTGTCTTGTTGGTGTCACCTATATTGTAACTAGTCATCATCATCATCAAATAGACCTTTGCTGTCTTGTTGGTGTCACCTATATTGTAACTAGTCATCATCATCAAATAGACCTTTGCTGTCTTGTTGGTGTCACCTATATTGTAACTAGTCATCATCATCAAATAGACCTTTGCTGTCTTGTTGGTGTCACCTATATTGTAACTAGTCATCATCATCAAATAGACCTTTGCTGTCTTGTTGGTGTCACCTATATTGTAACTAGTCATCATCATCAAATAGACCTTTGTTGTCTTGTTGGTCACCTATATTGTAGCTAGTCATCATCATCATCAAGTGACTGAGATAGAAAAAACCTTTTTCTAGTTATTTCCAGGAAGTGGCATTCAGACCAACGGAAGTCCCTTACCCGAGCTACCACTTCTCACTAGTAAGTGTTTCTGCCCTTTAATTAATGACACTCTAGGGTGGGAACTCCGAATGGATCAAGACTCCAAGGAATCGGTCTCCTGAAGCGTTCAATGCCGGCAAACTCGCGAAACATCCTAGTGAAGCGTCACCTCTCTTCCACATGGACTCATTCATAGATGAGTTAGTCACAACCTGTGCCACCTCGTCCATGGATGAGTTAGTCTCAACCCGTGTCGCCTCGTCCATGGATGAGTTAGTCTCAACCCGTGTCGCCTTGTCCATGGATGAGTTGGTCACGACATGTGTTGCTTCGCCTTTCGATGAGTTAGTCACAATATGTGCTGCTCCACCTTTCGATGTGCTAGTTTATCCTGTGTCGCCTCGTACATGGGTAAGTTAGTAATAACATATATCGCCATATATACGCCTACCTTATTAAATCTAACATCGACGCTGTTAGACACACAAAAAGCACATTAAGAAACAAAAGAACTCACCAGATTTTATAATACTTTTACCATTGCACTCTTAGTCTCCCAACTTGATTTAACAATTGTCCAGTCTCTCTACACACAACGAGAAGATGTTGACACGTGTTTAATTTTAAATTTTAAATAAGTCGATAATGATATCTAACCATGCCATTGTTTTGTAGATGGCAGCAGGTGCCTGAATCATAAAAAAACCCATAAAGGCGGCAGGATGGAAGAAGGTAATTGATGTTTATGTAAATAGAGATGATTAATGGAAGTGTATCATGTTCTAGTAAAGATGTCAATAATGGACAACAGCGTGTGATAATGGTAGTAGTAGTAAGGGACAGCGATTCAGACACCAATCAAATTACCAAGTTATATAGTAGGAGGATAGGAGGAAGTAAACCGTGTGGCGCTAACAAACGTTATAGAGGAACTGCGCCAGCGTGATATAAATATATATTTTATATATAGGATTGTGCCGCAGAAGCTCTTGATGAAGTATGAAAGACAGTTGTTAAAAAAACGTCAAATGAAAAGTCGCACAATGATTCTACAAACATTGGCACATTTTAACGATTCTGAAAGACACACAACTTGTGCTATGGGCTCTGTGAGATTCCGTGACAGTCCTATCCGGCAGTTTTCTGTTTGAAGCAATTAGAATTTCAAAGATCACGTGATAATTTATGCTAAAAGTATTGGACAGAGGCGATTTATTTTATCTTTTTGATTTCAACGAATCCTTTACATTTTAGTTCAATGGTGAAGGAGCAGTGTGTGTGTGTCATGAGGAATTTGTTAAATAGAAATGGATGAACTGGCTGAGATTTTGAACTTTTTAACGAATGCGACATTAACCGATAAGAATTCAGTAATATAACACCGCGTAATATCTGGTTTCTAAAATTGGAGGAATGGTTTCACTGGCAGCGTAAAATTCTTATTAGTGATCGGGCGTGGAAGATAGAAAAGAGAGTGGAATGAAAGGGAGATGGATGAGATGTAAAAGGGAGTAAAATGATGGGTGGGGGGAGGGAGAAATTAATAAGTAAAATAGAAATAGAAAGCTTACGGGTTCAATGAGAGGGTTGTCCCTGAACTTCACGCACAACGTTGTCTATGTTTGGTGGTATTTGACAAACAGCAATGCTTAGTATGTTTTATAAATTTGTGCCAGTTAATCGACTTGTTATTTATTTCTTGACTCAGTTAACTTCTTTGCTCTTTTTTTACTTTTTTTTTATTTCAAGGAGTGGAGTGTGTTGTCATTTTCAAATCAAGCACATGGGCCGGTCAAATTTTCTTGGCGGGCCGGTAGTGGCCCGTGGGTCGTAGGTTGTCTACACCTGACAGAAAGAAACAACATTTTGGAATCGGTCCTTCCTTGAATGTCTCAGCATGCATGCAAATTTGTCTGCCTGTATCGGCACCTTTGTGTCCCCCCGTTCTCTCAGTGCTGGTATCCTCCGCAATTTCTCCATCTCCAACCATCTAATGGTGTTGATTTCATTCCTCCTGTGATGACCCTAAGTGCCTGGTTTTGTACTTTATCCAGTTCTTGCAGTGTGGTGTTAGATGCTGAGCATCGTGCGGATGATCCATATTCTAAATGTGGGCGTATACTCTGTTGGTAAACTTTACTGAGTATTTTCCCACTCGCACCCCATGTGGTTCCACACAACTTTCTTAGAATAACCAAATTCCTCCTTGTTTTTTGGTTTGCCTTATTCATATCCTGTTTCCAAGATAATTTGTTGTCAAATTTAACTCCGAGATACGTAGCTTGTATGTCTTCTTTCACATGCTCATTGTTTATGTAGATGGCTCCTGCTTTTTGTTTCGGGGAGAGAGTGAAAAGTGTAGTACTGCATTTGTCTGTATTGATGCTGATACACCATCTATTTGTCCATGAGTTCAGTGCATTCATAGCTCTTTGTAACAATTTGGAGGCCACTGTTGCATACTCCTATGTGCACCTCATTACCACGTCATCTGCATACATTGCCACTTTGATGCCATGTGGTAGTTCAGTAACTAGGTCATTGATGTAGATCAGAAAAAGTAATCGAAGATAGTACCCCTCCCTGTGGGACACCCTGACGCAGTTAGACCTTCTTACTCTTAAGACCATCCAGCTGCACTCTGGCTCTCCTGTTATGCAGGTATGCTTTGACCCATTTGTACATCCTGCCATTTACTCCGTAATTTCTCACTTTCTTTAATAGCCCTTCCTTCCATACCTTATCAAATACTTTTTTTAGGTCTATCCATGCTGCTAGTACCAGTTTCTTTTCTTGAAATGCATCCTCAATTTCCTGGGAAAGATAGGTTGCCTGATCTTCGGTAGAGTAACACTGTCTAAAACCTGCTTGTTGTGGGACAAGGAGATTACTTTCCAGGTACCACTGCAGTCTGAGATTGATTACAAGTTCCATTGTTTTACACAAACAGCTTGTAAGGCTGATTGGTCTATAGCTGGATGTCGTTGAACCATCTTTTCTTGGCTTCAGTAATGGTATCATAAATGCTTCTCTCCATGCCTGTGGCACTCTACCTGTAGTCCAGCAAATGTTGTAGATCTGCAGTAGTTTTGCTTTAACTGCGGTTCCCAAGTTCTTAATCATTTCATTGGACACTCCCTTCACTGCCTGGTGACTTTTCCATTTTTAATTTGGATACTGCCAGCTCTAGCTCTTTTTGTGTAATGGGTGTTTCCATGACTTCGTGTGCGGTCTCTTCTTGTCTCGCATGTTGTTGCTTTAAACGGGTCTCTTGTCGTTTCTGTAGGCTAATTTCAATATTATTGTCATTTGCAAAGGAGTCTGCAAAGCGATTAGTGCCTGGTTACCTAAGCATATGTTTCCATCCTTCTTCAGTGTAAATTTTGGTGTTCCTTTCTATACCCTCATCATTCAGCTGTTTTACAAGCTTCCAGACTTTTCTTGTGTCTTGTTCAAGATTCTAGGACTCTGTTTTCTCTTTCCAGCTTCTCCGTCTGGCTTGTAGTTTAGTCCATTGAAATTTGGCTTTAGCATGCTGATAGTTATTGTGGTGTTCCTGGCAAGGGTTATTTTCTGCTTGCTTTCTAGATGTTTCCATGTTATTGTGCAGTTGCTCTAGTTCACTACTCCAGTATGGTTTGTAGTATGGTTGCCCCTCTAGGTATTGTTTCACTGGCAGCTTGTATTATTAGTCTACTGAATTCATCAACTACTTTGTTGACGTCTCTGTATTTAGATCTTTAGTCAGTACACGTGTGTATTGTTGATCATAGATGGAGCCGAAGATAAAGATGATAGGGAAATCATGGAACGATCTTAAAAGAATGGCAAGAAACAGAACGGCCTAGAAAGTATTTGTTGAAGACCTTTTCTCCGCTCGGAGCCGAAAGGGTGGAAGAAGAAGATTACGAAAAAGAAATAAGAAGAAAAGAAGGTGAAGAAGATTGGAATGGCAAAATTAAAAGATGAACAAAAGAACACATGACAGTGTGTACCACAAAACACAAAAGTCAGTGTGAAATGACTCTCCATGATAGGCAGACTTTGAAGCGAAGGCAGTACAAAATGATAACGAATAGCTTGTTCTAGCGCTGTAAAGTTAATGAAGCAAGTATGTACCTCCAGCTTTCGGTGTCCGCAAATCTATCAGAGATTTATATTTAAAATTATAAAGAAAACGAAAATTACCGACACTAAATTTAGCAAGTTCCAGGCCATGATGGATGACAACTGGTACAGCTGTTGCTGTCAGTCAAACAATAACCTGGTCTGATATTGAGTGCGTTCGATGGGTTTTTATTGAGATACATGCTGAAATCTTCTTGACTTGTTCAGATAGATTTAATATATTTGTTGATCAAGTCGAAAGATAAGGATTAGCGAAAGTGAGATAGTCAAATTGGTGAGTTGTTTCTCTCTCTTGTGTGATATATATATATATATATATATATGTGTGTGTGTGTGTGTGTGTGAGTGTGCGTGAGTGTGTGATATGTGTGTTTTAGTGTGTGTGCGTGCGTGTGTGTGAGCGTGCGTGATTGATTGTGCGTGCGTGATTGTGCGTGCGTGTGTGTGTGAGCGTGCGTGAGTGTGCGTGTGTGTGTGATATGTGTGTTTTAGTGTGCGTGTGTGAGTGTGCGTGTGTGTGATATGTGTGTGAGTGTGTGTGCGTGCGTGATTGTGCGTGCGTGTGTGTGTGAGTGTGCGTGTGCGCGTGTGTGTGTGTGCGTGTGTGTGTGAGTGTGTGTGCGTGCGTGCGTGTGTGTGTGAGTGTGCGTGTGCGCGTGTGTGTGTGTGTGTGTGTGTGTGTGATGTATACGTTGATGTATAGCTGGGTATATTGTTTACCTCACATGGTAGATGTACAACAGAGATGTGTTCCAGAAAAGCTCAGGTAAAAGTAGCTTCCAAAAAATGAGGAAGATATAGATGTGCCATTTGTGACAAAGTGATGAGGAAGATATAGATGTGCCATTTGTGACAAAGTGATGAGGAAGATATAGATGTGCCATTTGTGACAAAGTGATGAGGAAGATATAGATGTGCCATTTGTAACAAAGTGATGAGGAAGATATAGATGTGCCATTTGTGACAAAGTGATGAGGAAGATATAGATGTGCCATTTGTGACAAAGGTAATAAGAGTTAATAAATGTTACGTAGTAGCAGTCTGAAAATATGGCTGTGAATAAACAATAGGACAAGAGACAAGAAAATCACTGGAATGATTGTACAGAAGAATGTTGCGAATACCATGGACAGAAAAAAGAGTAATGAGAATTTTGTTAAAGAGGCCAACGCAAAAAAATACCTTTTTTCTAATATTAGGAAGAAACAATCATCATTTTTTGGCCATGTAATGAGAAGAGAACAACTGGAATATATTGCTGGATGAAGAGATAGAGGGCAGAAAAGAGAGAAGATACCAGACAGCTTAAGAGAATGGTTTGGCAGAAGGTCAACAACAGAAATGGTAAATAACTGTCGAGTTCTAGAGTAGTGAAGAGACATGATCACCTACGCCAGCTGGCATGGTACTTTATGATGAAGATGATGTTGATGATGATAATGATCATGGTGGTGTCTAACAGAATCGAGGGAGATTTATTGGTTGTTCTTGATTTACCTGTCAATTTGATTCACAAATAGTAATTCATGTTTCATTTCCTTTCTCGTGTGTCTATTTTGAAAGGTTTTTTTTTATATTTCTTTTATTATTGAGTCTAGTGGTTCATGTTCCTTGTGGGATGTTGGTTGTTGAGTCTAGTGGTTCATGTTCCTTGTGGGATGTTGGTTGTTGAGTCTAGTGGTTCATGTTCCTTGTGGGATGTTGGTTGTTGAGTCTAGTGGTTCATGTTCCTTGTGGGATGTTGGTTGTTAAGTCTAGTAATTCGTGTTCCTTGTGGGATGTTGGTTGTTGAGTCTAGTGGTTCATGTTCCTTGTGGGATGTTGGTTGTTGAGTCTAGTAATTCGTGTTCCTTGTGGGATGTTGGTTGTTGAGTCTAGTAGTTTGTGTTCCTTGTGGGATGTTGGTTGTTGAGTCTAGTAGTTTGTGTTCCTTGTGGGATGTTGGTTGTTGAGTCTAGTAGTTCATGTTCCTTGTGGGATGTTGGTTGTTGAGTCTAGTAGTTCATGTTCCTTGTGGGATGTTGGTTGTTGAGTCTAGTAGTTCATGTTCCTTGTGGGATGTTGGTTGTTGAGTCTAGTAGTTCATATTCCTTGTGGGGTGTTGGTTGTTGAGTCTAGTAGTTCGTGTTACTTGTGGGATGTTGGTTGTTGAGTCTAGTAGTTTGTGTTCCTTGTGGGATGTTGGTTGTTGAGTCTAGTAGTTCATGTTCCTTGTGGGATGTTGGTTGTTGAGTCTAGTAGTTCATATTCCTTGTGGGATGTTGGTTGTTGAGTCTAGTAGTTCGTGTTCCTTGTGGGATGTTGGTTGTTGAGTCTAGTAATTCATGTTCCTTGTGTGATGTTGGTTGTTGAGTCTAGTAGTTCATGTTTCTTGTGGAATGTTGGTTGTTGAGTCTAGTAATTCATGTTCCTTGTGGAATGTTGGTTGTTGAGTCTAGTGGTTCATGTTCCTTGTGGGATGTTGGTTGTTGAGTCTAGTGGTTCATGTTCCTTGTGGGATGTTGGTTGTTGAGTCTAGTGGTTCATATTCCTTGTGTGATGTTGGTTGTTGAGTCTAGTGGTTCATGTTCCTTGTGGGATGTTGGTTGTTGAGTCTAGTGGTTCATGTTCCTTGTGGGATGTTGGTTGTTGAGTCTAGTAATTCATATTCCTTGTGGGATGTTGGTTGTTGAGTCTAGTAATTCATGTTCCTTGTGGGATGTTGGTTGTTTAGTCTAGTAATTCATTTTCCTTGTGGGATGTTGGTTGTTGAGTCTAGTAATTCATGTTCCTTGTGGGATGTTGGTTGTTGAGTCTAGTAATTCATGTTCCTTGTGGGATGTTGGTTGTTGAGTCTAGTAATTCGTGTTCCTTGTGGGATGTTGGTTGTTGAGTCTAGTAATTCGAGTTCCTTGTGGGATATTGGTTGTTGAGTCCAGTAGTTCATGTTCCTTGTGGGATATTGGTTGTTGAGTCTAGTAGTTCGTGTTCCTTGTGGGATGTTGGTTGTTGAGTCTAGTGGTTCATGTTCCTTGTGGGATGTTGGTTGTTGAGTCTAGTAGTTCATGTTCCTTGTGGGATGTTGGTTGTTGAGTCTAGTAGTTCGTGTTCCTTGTGGGATGTTGGTTGTTGAGTCTAGTGGTTCATGTTCCTTGTGGGATGTTGGTTGTTGAGTCTAGTGGTTCATGTTTCTTGTGGGATGTTGGTTGTTGAGTCTAGTAATTCGTGTTCCTTGTGGGATGTTGGTTGTTGAGTCTAGTAGTTTGTGTTCCTTGTGGGATGTTGGTTGTTGAGTCTAGTAGTTTGTGTTCCTTGTGGGATGTTGGTTGTTGAGTCTAGTAGTTCATGTTCCTTGTGGGATGTTGGTTGTTGAGTCTAGTAGTTCATGTTCCTTGTGGGATGTTGGTTGTTGAGTCTAGTAGTTCATGTTCCTTGTGGGATGTTGGTTGTTGAGTCTAGTAGTTCATATTCCTTGTGGGGTGTTGGTTGTTGAGTCTAGTAGTTCGTGTTACTTGTGGGATGTTGGTTGTTGAGTCTAGTAGTTTGTGTTCCTTGTGGGATGTTGGTTGTTGAGTCTAGTAGTTCATGTTCCTTGTGGGATGTTGGTTGTTGAGTCTAGTAGTTCATATTCCTTGTGGGATGTTGGTTGTTGAGTCTAGTAGTTCGTGTTCCTTGTGGGATGTTGGTTGTTGAGTCTAGTAATTCATGTTCCTTGTGTGATGTTGGTTGTTGAGTCTAGTAGTTCATGTTTCTTGTGGAATGTTGGTTGTTGAGTCTAGTAATTCATGTTCCTTGTGGAATGTTGGTTGTTGAGTCTAGTGGTTCATGTTCCTTGTGGGATGTTGGTTGTTGAGTCTAGTGGTTCATGTTCCTTGTGGGATGTTGGTTGTTGAGTCTAGTGGTTCATATTCCTTGTGTGATGTTGGTTGTTGAGTCTAGTGGTTCATGTTCCTTGTGGGATGTTGGTTGTTGAGTCTAGTGGTTCATGTTCCTTGTGGGATGTTGGTTGTTGAGTCTAGTAATTCATATTCCTTGTGGGATGTTGGTTGTTGAGTCTAGTAATTCATGTTCCTTGTGGGATGTTGGTTGTTTAGTCTAGTAATTCATTTTCCTTGTGGGATGTTGGTTGTTGAGTCTAGTAATTCATGTTCCTTGTGGGATGTTGGTTGTTGAGTCTAGTAATTCATGTTCCTTGTGGGATGTTGGTTGTTGAGTCTAGTAATTCGTGTTCCTTGTGGGATGTTGGTTGTTGAGTCTAGTAATTCGAGTTCCTTGTGGGATATTGGTTGTTGAGTCCAGTAGTTCATGTTCCTTGTGGGATATTGGTTGTTGAGTCTAGTAGTTCGTGTTCCTTGTGGGATGTTGGTTGTTGAGTCTAGTGGTTCATGTTCCTTGTGGGATGTTGGTTGTTGAGTCTAGTAGTTCATGTTCCTTGTGGGATGTTGGTTGTTGAGTCTAGTAGTTCGTGTTCCTTGTGGGATGTTGGTTGTTGAGTCTAGTGGTTCATGTTCCTTGTGGGATGTTGGTTGTTGAGTCTAGTGGTTCATGTTCCTTGTGGGATGTTGGTTGTTGAGTCTAGTGGTTCATGTTCCTTGTGGGATGTTGGTTGTTGAGTCTAGTGGTTCATGTTCCTTGTGGGATGTTGGTTGTTGAGTCTAGTGGTTCATGTTCCTTGTGGGATGTTGGTTGTTGAGTCTAGTAGTTCGTGTTCCTTGTGGGATGTTGGTTGTTGAGTCTAGTAGTTCATGTTCCTTGTAGGATGTTGGTTGTTGAGTCTAATAGTTCATGTTCCTTGTGGGATGTTGGTTGTTGAGTCTAGTGGTTCATGTTCCTTGTGGGATGTTGGTTGTTGAGTCTAGTGGTTCATGTTCCTTGTGGGATGTTGGTTGTTGAGTCTAGTAGTTCGTGTTCCTTGTGGGATGTTGGTTGTTGAGTCTAGTGGTTCATGTTCCTTGTGGGATGTTGGTTGCTGAGTCTAGTAGTTCATATTCCTTGTGGGATGTTGGTTGTTGAGTCTAGTAGTTCATATTCCTTGTGGGATGTTGGTTGTTGAGTCTATTGGTTCATGTTCCTTGTGGGATGTTGGTTCTTGCTAACCGCGTTGTTTTTCAGTTATTATTTAATTTACTGTTCCTGATTTAAAAGACTGACTTCAAAAGCTGCCTGAACGTTTAGTAAACGGGGCGACAGCAACTGATGTGTGTATCGCTCTTAGGCTGCTGGGATTTGACATTAAAAGTGGAACGTTTCTTTTTTTCTTTCTTTCTTTTTTCTTTCTTTCTTTTTTTATTTCTTTGTTTTCTTTTTTTCTTTCTTTCTTTCGTTCTTTCTTTCTTTCTCTCTTTCTTTCTTGTTTCATTCTTTTTTTCTTTCTTTCTTTTCTTTTTTTCTTTCTTTCTTTCTTTCTTTCTTGAATCATTCTTTTTTTCTTTCTTTATTTTGTTTTCTTTCTTTCTTTTCTTTTTTTCTTTCGTTCATTTTTTTCTATCTTTCTTTTCTTTCTTTCTTTCATTCTTACTTTCTTTCTTTCATTCTTTCTTTCTTGTCTATTCTTTTAGATCAAACCTATTCCATACATTTCTTACAGAAATGGAATCCAGCGGTCACTGACCAAACAACTTGATGACTTTGTCTTTGCTGATAACAAAATTCTGGTATCACAAAAGCATCAACAGCAGCAAAAATAAAATGAGCTTACTTGATGAGATATCACAACAGTTGGGACTGAAAATAAGTAGAGATCAGACCAGAAATTATGAGATTTAATGCAGTTGGAAATACTCGAATAACTGTAAGAGAAATACCTCTACAAGAAGTAGCTTGTTACATATATCTATCTAAACAGTAATATAGACAATGAATGAATGAAAAGACAAGACCAAATACACCTTGTTCATTCTGTGGATGGATCTGTCTGTCCAAAGTTGGCAAATTCAGCCACGAGAGAAGCTGTTCAGTAAAGTAGCACAGCACCCAGTATGAGACACTAATGCTTTACCAAACTGCTGACTTATCATGACTGCTTGCTACCAACCGTCTGTCAAGATGCCAAAGGCTATATACATATTTATATATATAATATGTACAATACAGATACAGAAAGAAGGATAGAGAAGGATATGAAAAGCAAAAAGCAAGAGGAGCCCTCGTTACAATAGGAAACGTGGAAATCTAAAGAAATTATGTTAAGTAAAAAAAAAATATTATTTTGTTTTCAACTCAAATGAATCAGTTCTATTATATGGAGGCGAAACATGGAGAACAGCAAACTTGACAATAGCGAAATTACAGACCTTCATTAATAGATGCTAGCGTAGAATAAAATGATGGAAATAACAAGATAAAATCCCTTACGAAGAATTTTTGTAAAGTATTAGTCAAATACCAGTGAAGAAATAGATACGGAGCCGAGGCACTGGATAGGACACACATTGCGGAAGCCAACTGGGAGTATTATACAACAGGCCCATTTTTAGATTCCCCAACTGAGGAAACACAGAGAAAGATCAAAATATTCTTGGAGAAGACAGATGGAAGTAGAGATGAAGATGATGGGGGAGACATGGAATGATCTTATAAGAATGGCAAAAAAACAGGACGACGTGGAAAGTGTTTGTTTGAAGACCTAACTTCATAGGGAGTTGAAAGTGTTTGTTTGAAGACCTTAGCTTCAAGGGGAGTTGAAAGTTTTTGTTGAAGACATATGCTCCACAGGGAGCTGAAAATGTTTGTTGAAGATCTATGCTCCATAGGCAGCTGAAAATGTTTGTTTAAGACCTATGCTCCACAGGAAGCTGAAAGCGTTAGCTGAAGACCTATGCTTCACAGGGAGCTGAAAGTATTTGTTGAATACCTATGCTCCACAGGGAGCTGAAAGTATTTGTTGAATACCTATGCTCCACAGGCAGATGAAAGTGTTTGTTGAAGACCTATGCTCCACAGGCAGCTGAAAGTGTTTGTTGAAGACCTGTGCTCCACAGGAAGCTGAAAGTGTTTGTTGAAGACCTGTGCTCCACAGGAAGCTGGAAGTGTTTGTTGAAGACCTGTGCTCCACAGGGAGCTGAAAATGTTTGTTGAAGACCTATGCTCCACAGGCAGCTGAAAGTGTTTGTTGAAGACCTATGCTCCACAGGCAGCTGAAAGTGTTTGTTGAAGACCAATGCTCCACAGGGAGCTGAAAGTGTTTGTTGAAGACCTATGCTCCACAGGAAGCTGAAAGTGTTTGTTGAAGACCAATGCTCCACAGGGAGCTGAAAGTGTTTGTTGAAGACCTGTGCTCCACAGGAAGCTGAAAGTGTTTGTTGAAGACCAATGCTCCACAGGGAGCTGAAAGTGTTTGTTGAAGATCAATGCTCCACAGGGAGCTGAAAGTGTTTGTTGAAAACCAATGCTCCACAGGGAGCTGAAAGGCAGAAGCAGAAATACTCTATCTGTAGTAGCACGTCAAGCGTTGGTGAGGTTATTTCACCAGCTGATAACCCATCGTGTATCCAATTTAAAAAAAAAAAGATTATTTCTACACTTTATTGACGTACATTACAAACATTACCATCAATATTCTTGTAGAATTTAACCCGCACAAAATGGAGCACAAAATCCGATTGGCTACTGTAGTTGCCGTCGTCATGACCACACTTATAAGTCAGACGTCTACAGAGGTATTTACGTCATCAATGAAAATTCAAAGGATGGTTGAGGAGGAGGACAGTCTTCTGGCTGAGCTGAGACGTTTCATTGAGCGTCAGTTTGTTAGGATTGAAAACATGACCAAGTCAGTGTTTGTTGGAGTTTGTGAGTTTGTACAATGTGTTTGTGAGTACTCATATTTTTTTTAATGAATTTGCATGTATACGAAATTGGGAGCTCAACAGCTCAGCGGTTGTCAACTGGCTACTAAGTACAAGAGGTCGGGTTCGATCCTTATCGACGGCTTCCAGGTTCACCCAGCCTTAAATCGAAACCGGATTTTTTTCTGGGAAAGTAAAATGTCACGGACGTAATCATCATCATGTGCCATACCGGTTGGCGTAGGCGATCATGTCCTTCCACAATCTTCTATCTACAGTGCATCGTATCAGTTCTGTTGTTGACTGTTGTCCATGCCATGACACCAAGCTATCCAGTATTTTTTCTCTTTATCGTCCGCGACCTCTCTTTCCTTTTATTTTGCCAGTTGTAACCAAGTATTCCAACTTTCCTCATCTCATGATGTACCCGAAAAAAGTTGATTGTTTCTTTCTGATGTTTTTTTTAGGAGCTGCCTTTTTGTTTTGGCCTCTTTGAGAATTTCCTCATTGATCTTTTTAGCTGTCCAGGGAACGTTCAACATTCTTCTGAGAAATCCTTACTCTGTGGCCTCTATTCGTCTTTTCATTTGTTTGTCCACTGTCCACGGACGTAATACTGACACCCTAAAAAGCATGTGCCGAAGGTCTGTAACAATTATAGTCACTAACACAATATTCCCTATACGTCACGTGACGTGACGGAGCTGTTTACTTACTTTTTTTTTCATACGTAAGCAGCATAGACTGTGGATAGTGAGCTTGCTTTATGATCATGCGGGTCCGGGCTCGATTCCTAGAAGTTGCGGGTTTTTACGAACCAACAATGCTCCTGGGTTCACCCAGCCTACAAAATGTGTAAGTAAAAAAAATGTAATGTAAACAGCCCCCCGTCACGCCAAGTGGCGTATATGGAATATGGTGTTAGTGATCATCAATTTTACAGACCTTCAGCACATGATTTTTAGGGTAATGTGATCGGTATTACGCCCGTGCCGCTTTATTTTCCCAGAAAAAATCAGGTAGCCTTTAAAGGCTGGGTGAACCTGGAAGCTGTCGTTTTGGATCGAACCCTATCTCTTGTCCTTTGCAGTCCAGTTCACTAACCTCTGAGCTATCGCGGCTCCCTACAAAAATGTGTGCCGTATATTATTTGGGAAATAAAACGGCCTGGCGTGATATTGACCACATTACTCAAAAATGTGTCGCAGTCATGAAACAATATGTCCCTAATACGATAATCTCCGTAATCTTATCAAAACGCAAGGGGAACCCATATGGCCTTTGATGGCTTGACATCGCATTGTACACACCAGCTATAACCTACGTCAATCTAAGGTATGCTGATGATACAATCTTAATCGCTAAGAATGAAAATGAGTTACATGAAATGTTAGACATTATAGTGAAAGAAAGCAACAATAAAGGACTCAGCCTTAATAGCAGAAAGACAGAAGTAATGTAAACAACAAAGAAAAAGACATCAAGTCAATGCAAAAAAAAGACAAGTTGAACAATATTAAAACAGGTAACTAAATTTAAATATTTGGGAACTGTGTTAACCTCAGACGGAAGATGTACAAAAGAGGTGAGATGCAGAATGGCTCAGGCAAAAGCAGCTTTCTAGAAAATGAGGAAGATACTATGCAATCCATTTTTGACAATAGAAACAAGAAAAAGAGTTCTTAAATGTTACGTAGAGCCAGTCTTAACATATGAATGCGAGTCATGGACAATAGGACAACAGACAAAAAAATCACTGGAGTCTGTAGAAATGTGGTTTTACAGAAGAATGTTGAGAATCCCATGGACAGCTAAGAAGAGTAATGAAGATGTTCTGAGAGAGGTCAAAGCAAAAAAAGAGCTAATTTCCAATATTAGGAAGAGACAATCATCATTTTTTGGCCATGTAATGAGAAGAGAACAACTTGAATATATTGTAACAACTGGGAAAATTGAGGGACGAAGAGATAGAGGGAAGCAAAGAAAAAAATAACAGACAGCTTAAGAGAATGGCTTGGCAGAAGGTCAACAACAGAAATGATAAGTAGCTGCCGAGATCGAAAGTTGTGGAGAGACATGATCCACTACGCCAGTAGGCCCGGTACTTGATGATGATGATTATGCAATCCATTTTTGACAATTGAAACAAATCACTGGAGTATGAAGATATGTGGTTTTACAGAAGAATGTTGAGAATACTATGGACAGCTAAGAAGAGTAATGAAACCGTTCTGAAAGAGGTCAAAGCAAAAAAATACCTAATTTGCAAAATTAAGTAGAAGTAATCATCATTTTTTAGTCATGTAATGAGAAGAGAACAACTTGAATATATTGTAACAACTGGGAAAATTGAGAGACGAAGAGATAGAGGGAAGCAAAGAGAAAAGATACCAGACAGCTTAAGAGAATGGCTTGGCAAAAGGTCAATAACAGAAATAATAAATAAATGTCGTGATCGGAAGTTGTGGAGAGACATTATTACCTACGCCAATAGGCCCGATACTTGATGCTGATGATAACCTACGTCATCCTAAAAGTGTTCAAATTGCCGCTCAAATCCAGGGTAGGGAAATAGCATACATTTAACTTAGCAAAATGCAAAGATCTCGCCACCGAGATGAGACAGCAGGGATCGCAAGTCAGGATTGTTGTTGTGGAGGCCGGTGCAACAGGCCTTGCGGCTACATCTCTCTATAATCTATTAATTAAAGAGGCTAAAAATTAGAGGGAGGGGGATGCAAGAAAGACCAATGAAGGCCCTTGCTGAGTCAGCCGACAGAGCGTCACGTTGATTCTAGCGAAGGATGGACATATCAACAATAGCAGAATAATCCGCGGATCAGATGATGGGGGAGCAAGCCATTTTAGACTGTTGCCACCACGAAGAGGACATCAGTGTGCTGGGTTATCAATAGGACAGTCGTGTACGACCAAGTGTAGACAGTAGATTCAACAGGAAGCGTTACACAGAATACGTTTAGTTATTATAAGCTGTCTAGTGTAAGACTTCAAGTTCGGCGAGTTTACTTCTGATGATATATGCGTATATGTGAATGCTTATATGTGACTGCTTATGTGTGAATGTTTATATGCGAATATTTAAGTGAATGCTTATATATGAATTTTTATATCTGAAAGCTCATATGTGAATGTTTCTATGTGTGAGTACATATGTGAATGCTCATATGTGAATGTTTCTATGTGTGAGTTCATATGTGAATGCTCATATGTGAATGTTTCTATGTGTGAGTTCATATGTGAATGCTCATATGTGAATGCTTATATGTAAACTCTCTTATGTGAATATTTATATGTAAACTCTCCTATGTGAATGTTTATATGTAAATGCTTACATTATAATACTTGTATGTGAATGCTTATATGTGGCTATTAACTTATAAGAATAAGTGTGCCAAAACTCGTGTTCGTGCATGACTTAACATATGTATGTAAAAGGTTGTAGAGTCCCCACTTCACTTGCAGACGTGCAATTTAAAATCTGTATTCGTTTAGGAGGGAGCCGCGATAGCTCAGTGGTTAGTGAACTGGACTACAAAAAACAAGGGGTAGGGTTCGATCCCAACCGACGGGTTACCGGGTTCACCCAGCCTTAAATGGGTACCGAATTTTTTTCTGGGAAAGTAAAGCAGCACGGGCGTAATACCGACCACATTACCCCAAAAATCATGTGCTGAAAGTCTGTAAAATATAGGGTCACTAACACCATATTTCCTATACGCCACTTGGCGTGACGGGGGTATTTTACTTTTATACTTATTCTTTTAGGAACTCTGCGAAGACATCTCATTAATTTGAGAGAAAAAAATGTTCGATAAAACACTTGTTGATTAAACAAACAATGAAGTCTTAAAACAACTAAAATTGAAAAGAGAACTACTAAACACAATTCAAACAAGACAAATGAGATTTTTGGGCCATGTTTAAAGACACAACAGCCTACTAAAAGTAATCAGCAAATCGATTCAGAGGAAGAGGTATGTTTACAGCACTCGGAAAAAAATGACAATTAATCAACAACAGAAAAAAAACAATGAAACAATATATGGATCAAAGCAGGATCGAACCCGTACTCCAGGGACATAGGCAAAGGTGACCGTACGTATTTTTGACTTCTGCAATGACTCCAACCATTGCATGTGTACAGCGTCCGCCTCCACTTTTCTTATCATGCTCATCGAATCACTCAGTATACATGCATGGGTGTAGTCTTGTGACTCTAATCATTTGAATGCCTTGGTCACTGCCATCACCTCCATTGTCATGCTACTCGTGGTCATGACGTATACACCACTGTCTTCCTTGACTATTCTGCCTGCCGAGCGTGCTGTAATTGCCCATGCACTTCTTTGGTGTCGTATTACAGATCCGTCTGTATATATGACTGCATCTTTCTCATCGGTGTTGTCACAGATGGGACCTTTGACCTCCGCATTGAGCACGACTGAGTTCAGTTCCCTACTTTTCCTGTCGAGTAGGACAATACACGAGAATGTCCCATTGAATGTCCCCTTGAATGTCCTCCTCTGAATATCCACCGTTGCCTGAAACAATTTATCACCAAAATGTCTTTAAATTATAAATATCTACAACACTCTAAAGACAGCATCTTCAAACATTCTTCTATTGCCAGCTTCTACACACGCCGGTCACGTGAGCTCAGTTCCGGTCACCCTCCAAACCTTGACCTCCGTCACCCCAACGCAGTCTACAGCGCCATCAAGCGGTTCTGGACGGCCTACTCAGCTGTGATGGGAGACCAGATTGGTACAGTAGTTGTTGTTCGTGTCTAGACTTTATTATAATTTGTCACAAATAACAAAACAAAAAACAAACAAACACATTTATTAAAATGACCAACAGTCAAGAATCGTCTTCTTTCCTTCCTCATTTGCCTTTCATCGGAACAGGGGAGATATAATGTGTGATCCTTTGCTCCTCTTTTGCCCTCTGCTGCTGCTATGTTTCCTAGTGTTTCTAATATTCAGTCAATCCATATTTATCGTGGTCGGCCCTTAGGTCTGGTGTTCTCGCAACGTTCTTTGAAGGTTCGTTGTTTCATGTTTTGATCTTTCTGTCTTGTCACGTGGCCAAACCATTTTATCTGTTGTTTCTTTATATATTCTATGGCGAGGGTTACTTCCTACTTTTTAAAAACAGTTCTTCATTTCTGATCTTGTCTCTCAGGCTGTTTCCTGTTGTTCGTCTAACACGCTTCATCTCTCAGTAGAGGTTATTTTCTTATTGTTCTTGTATCTAGGGTCCAGAATGGTGATTCATTGGTAGGGATAACGATTGTGTTGTAGAGTGCATGTTGATCTTGATTCTCATGTTGTATTTTGTACCTGTGCTGTTGAGTCTGTTTAACTGTTCTTGTAAGTTTTCTGTTAGTTTTTCTCTGCTCAGATACATTTCACTATATAGCTCACCTCTACTCAGTAACATTTCAATATAACTCGCCTATACTCAGTAACATTTCACTATAACTCACCTATACTCAGTAACATTTCACTATAACTCACCTATACTCAGTAACATTTCACTATATAACTCAATTATACTCAGTCACATTTCCCTATAACTCACCTATACTCAGTAACATTTCACTATAACTCACCTATACTCAGTAACATTTCCCTATAACTCACCTATACTCAGTAACATTTCACTATAACTCACCTATACTCAGTAACATTTCACTATAACTCACCTCCACTCAGTCAGATTTCCCTATAACTCACCTATACTCAGTAACATTTCACTATAACTCACCTCCACTCAGTCAGATTTCCCTATAACTCACCTATACTCAGTAACATTTCACTATAACTCACCTATACTCAGTAACATTTCACTATAACTCACCTCCGCTCAGTCAGATTTCCCTATAACTCACCTATACTCAGTAACATTTCACTATAACTAACTTTGTTCAGTCACATTTCACCATAACTCACCTCCGCTCAGTCAGATTTAACAATAACTCACCTCTACTCAGTCACATTTCACCATAACTCACTTCTACCCAGTCACATTTCCCTATAACTCACATCTACTCAGTAACATTTCCATATAACTCACCTCTACAAAGTCACTTTTCCCTATAAATCACCTCTACTCAGTCACATTTCCCTATAACTCACTTCTACTCAGTCACATTCCCTATAACTCACCTCTACTCAGTCACATCCCCTATAACTCACCTCTACTCAGTCACATTTTCCTATAACTCACCTCTACTCAGTCACATCCCCTATAACTCATCTCTACTCAGTCACATTCCTTACATCTCACCTCTACTCAGTCACATCCCTTCTAACTCACCTCTACTCAATCACATTTTCCTATAACTCACCTCTACTCAGTCACATTCCCTATAACTCATCTCTACTCAGTCACATTTTCCTATAACTCACCTCTACTCAGTCACATTTTCCTATAACTCATCTCTACTCAGTCACATTCCTTAATCTCACCTCTACTCAGTCACATCCCTTCTAACTCACCTCTACTCAGTCACATTTTCCTATAACTCATCTCTACTCAGTCACATCCCCTATAACTCACCTTTACTCAGTCATATTCCACCCCCACCCACACACACACACACACATATCTCCTCTCTTCTCAAACACATTTTCCAGTGGGTTCTCTTTGCCCTAACATCTTTTTCCTACAGTTAAAATAATCCGTAACATATTTTCTTATATTATATCTATTACATAAAATAGTTTGTCGTATATTATTTCTGATACTTAACATATTTTCTTATATTATATCTATTACATAAATTAATTTGTCGTATATTATTTCTGATTCTTAACTTTTTTTGTTATATTATATCTATTACATAAAATAGTTTGTCTTATATTATTTCTGATACTTAACATATTTTATTATATTACTTCTATTATCTAACACATATGGTCAGCATAACATTACTATCTTTTCATTATCTTCTATTCACGCTTCTCCAAACAGCAAATTTGCAATCAAAAGTTGAGGGTGGCTGCCGTATGTACTTAGCAGACATCAACGATATCCGAGGCGCCAAGTTATCCATGCTACGTTTACAAGTATAGTTTGTTGTACCTGATGAAAGCTTTTGTCGAAACGCTGTAGTTTGTTTTGTCTTTCTATTAGTTTAGCTGCTCCATACCACTATAAATCTATTTTGTATGTTCTCTGCAGCTCTACTCGCGGCCCCGCGTAGCAAGTAATATTTTGACCATTTAATATTCAGACACAGGGTAGTAATTGTAGCAGCAACATTAAAAAACCTGGACAAAATGTGGACATCAAAATGGAATGGCGAAAAATCTAAACTTAGAATATTCAACTTAAATTTGTTATCAACTCTTATCTAGGCAAGTGAAAGCTGGAAAACAACAAAAGAGGTTGAGAGAAAATTAAAAGAGCTTTTGAAGACAAATGCCTAAGAAGAATATTATGTGTGCAATGGGAAGAATTGAAGAATAATATGTGTGGACAATTGATGGCTTGCGCTAGGATCGGTGAGACAACTACCAACCAACCAACAAACCAACCAACCAACAAACCAACCACCCAACCAACCATCCATCCAACCAACAATCCAACCAACCAACCATCCAAACAACCAACCAACCAACCATCCAAACCAACCAACCATCCAACCAACCACCCATCTAACCAACCAACCAACCAACCATCCATCCAACCAACCAAACATCCAACCAACCAACCATCCAACCAACCATCCATTCAACCAACCAAACAACCAAACAACCATCCAAACAACCAACCAACCATTCATCCATCCAACCAACCATCCAACCAACCAACCAACTAACCATCCATCCATCCAACCAACCAACCAACCATCCATCCAACCAACAACCATCCAACCAACCAACCATCCATACAACCAACCATCCATCCAACCAACCATCCATCCAACCAACCAACCATCCAACCAACCAACCATCCATACAACCAACCATCCATCCAACCAACCATCCATCCAACCAACTAACAAACCATCCATCCATCCAACCAACCAACCATCCAACCATCCCTCCAACCAACCAACCATCCATCCAACCAACCAACCAACCATCCATCCAACTAACCATCCATACAACCAACCAACTAACCAACCATACAACCAACCATCCATCCAACCAACCAACAAACCATCCATCCATCCAACCAACCAACCTTCCATCCAACCAACCAACCATCCAACCAACCAACCATTCATCCATCCAACAAACCATCCAACCAACCAATCAACTAACCAACCATACAACCAACCATTACTCCAACCAACCATCCATCCAACCAACCAACAAACCATCCATTCATCCAACCAACCAACCAACCATCCATCCATCCAACCAACCAACCATCCAACCAACTAACCATCCAACCAATCAACCAACCATCCAACCAACCAACTAATCCACCAACCAAACAAACATCCATCCATCCAACCAACAAACCAAAAATCCAACCAACCATCCAACTAGCCAACTATCCAACCAACCAACCATCCAACCAACCATCCAACAAACCATCCAACCAACCATCACATCCACCAACCATCCAACCAACCATCCAACCATCCAACCAATCATCCATACAACATACCAACCATCCAACCAACCATCCATCCATCCAAACTAACCATCCAACCAACCAACCATCCAAACACCATCCAACCAACCAACCAACCAAACAACCATCCAACCAACAATCCAACCAACCAATCAATCAACCAAACAACAAACCAACCACCCAACCAACCAACCAACCAAACAACCAACCATCCATCCAACCAACCAACCATCCATCCAACCAACCATCCAACTAACCAACCATCCAACCAACCATCCATCCATCCATCCATCCAATCAACCCACCATCCAAACTACCAACCAACCATTCATCCAACTAACCATCCAACCAACCAATCATCAAACCAAACAACCAACCAACCATCCAACCAACCAACCAAACAACCATCAAACCAACCATCCAACCAACCAACCATCCAACCAACCATCCATCTATCCAACCAACCCACCATCCAACCAACCCACCATCCAACCAACCCACCATCCAACCAACCAACCACCCATTCATCCAACTAACCATCCAACCAATCATCAAACCAAACAACCAACCAACCATCCAAACCAACCATCCATCCAACCAACCAAAATCCAACCAACCAACCATCCAACCAACCATCCATCCAAACTAACCATCCAACCAACCAACCATCCAACCAACCATCCAACCAACCAAAATCCAACCAACCATCTATCCAAACTAACCATCCAACCAACCATCCAACCAACCATCCAACCAACCAACCAACCATCCAACCAACCAACCATCCATCCGAATTAACCATCCAACCAACACAACCAACCATCCAACCAACCAACCACCAACCAAACAACCATCCAACCAACCAACCACCAACCAAACAACCATCCAACCAACCAACCAACAAAACCAAACAACCATCCAACCAACTAACCAACCAAGTAACCATCCAAGTAACCATTCAACCAACCAACCACCCATCCAACCAACCAACCACCATCTAACCAAACAACCATCCAATCAACCAACCAAACATCCAACCAACCAACCATCCAACCAACCATCCAACCAACCCTCCAACCAACCATCCAACCAACCATCCAACCAACCAACCATCCAACCAACCATCCAACCAACCAACCATATGAGTGGAAAAAGAGATACATCAAAGACGATGACACTGGATAATATGACACATACTGCGGAAGCCAAATGAGAGTATTACACAACGGGACCTTTCTGGGATTCCCAGGGAAAAAGACAAAGAGGAGGACCAAAATATTCTTGGAGAAGACAAATGGAAACAGAGGTGAAGATGATGGGGAAGACATTGAATGATCTTAAAGGAAATGCAAATAACAGAACGGCTTGGAAAGTGTTTGTTGAAGATATATGCTCCACAGGGAACTGAAAGTGTTCGTTGAAGACCTATATTCCACAGGAGCTGAAAGTGTTTGTTGAAGACCTATGCTCCACAGGGAGCTGAAAGTGTTTGTTGACCTATGCTCCACAGGGAACTGAAAGTGTTTGGTGAAGACCTATGCTCCACACATAGATGAAAGTGTTTGTTGAAGACACATGCTCCACAGGGAACTGAAAGTGTTTGTTGAAGACCTATGCTCCACAGAGAACTGAAAGTGTTTGTTGAAGACCTATGCACCACTGGGAACTGAAAGTGTTTGTTGAAGACTATGCTCCACAGGGAGCTGAAAGTGTTTGTTGAAGACCTAAGATCTACACGGAGCTGAAAGTGTTTGTTGAAGACCTATGCTCCACATGAAGCTGAAAGTGTTTGTTGAAGACCTATGCTCCACAGGGAGCTGAAAGTCTTTGTTGAAGACATATGTTCCACAGGTAACTGAAAGTGTTTGTTGAAGACCTATGCTCCACAGGGAGCTGAAAGTGTTTGTTGAAGATCTATGCTCCACAGGGAGCTGAAAGTGTTTGTTAAAGACCTATGCTCCACAGGGAGTTGAAAGTGTTTGTTGAAGACCTATGCTCCACAGGGAGCTGAAAGTGTTTGTTGAAATCTATGCTCCACAGGGAGTTGAAAGTGTTTGTTCAAGACCTATGCTCCACGTGGAGCTGAAAGTAATAAGAAGAAGACAAATTTGAACGACGTTTCGGCTCAATAAGCCTTTAGCAGGAACAACAAAGAATATACACACAGATATGTAAGTAAATAACATTAACACTACACAGCTAACTAATAATGACATGCGCAAATCAAAATAACCTGGAACTCCGCTTGATGCAGGAGCTAGTGAGTTAAGTGCTTTGTGCTCACAGTGAGCTGTGCGTTACATCCGTTTTGAATGTGTTTCGATATTCCAATTGCTTACGATGAATGATGATATTTTATGACGGGGAACAGATGGCAGTTTTCACCTTCTGTGCGGTTTCGCCTTATGTCTTTTGGCGTGTGCAGACTGCTATGATGTGGACTGCAGCTACCTTTCTTGTTTGGGAGATTAGATATTTATTCGTATGATTCCACTGGCACGGGCGGTTGAGCGATTATGGATTTTAATTCGTTTGCAGTGGTAGCGGGGCCTTCCATAACCATAACCATAACCATAATCTCGAGCTAGAACGACAAAATAAAAATGTCTTCACTGCGTGATGTGCTGTAACCAGCACACGCGACATTTCAGCTGCTGGTGCAAAAATGGGGGGAAATTAATTATATTCAGGCAAAATTAATTACCTGGTGTTTTTTTCGCTAAATATATAAAACAGGCGAAGACAAACAGACAAAGAAACACATTTTGTGTGTATTACAGAAAAAAAATATCTCTGGACTGCAGATTAGCCCTAGGAGAGACATACAGATTAGCCCTAGGAGAGACAATGCTCTATCGTTGAAAAATCATTGTATAAACCAAAACGTAGAGTTATCTCAACAGTAACAGATTATCTCTTTAGTCTTACAGACATCTTGTCTTGTCACACGAAGGTAAATGATGATCAGTTATAATATTCATGGAAACAACAAGAATACGGTACAACAGAAGAATGTTAAGAATACCATATGCAACTAACTGGGATAATGGAAATTGGGATAATGAAAACTGGGATAATGGAAACTGGGTATAATTAAAACTTGAATAATAAAAACTGAGATAATGGAAAATGGAATAATCGAAACTGGGATAATGGAAACTGGGATAATGAAAACTGGGTTAATGAAAGCTATGATAATAAAAAAGATATAATGAAAACTGGGATAATGTAAAATGGGATAATGAAATCTAGGATAATGTAAAATGGTATAGTAAAAACAGGGATAATGTAAACAGGTTTAATGTAAACTTGGATAATGGAAACAGAGATAACGAAAACTGGGATAATAAAAATATTATGAATGAAAACTTTGGAAATAAAAGTGAACATTTTGAACATTTTTAGAGAAAAACAACCTACCTTTTTTGGTGACGTCACGAAGGTGAAAAACTGGATAAGATTTCAACAGGAAAACTTAGAGGAAGAGAGAAAATGAGAAATTCAGTTTAAAAAATACCAGACAGCTTCTAACAGTCATGTAGGGAAGGAAATCAACAACGGAAGTGGATGGACATACAAGCAACAAGATGATATTGGTGAACATGATCGCCTTCGCCAGTGACATCAGATGTTGATGAAGATGATGACTGTTTACATTGATAACGCATACGATCGTTTCTAACTGAAGTCTTCTTCATGTGTATATTGCATGTTCAAACATATTGTTCCAGGATCTAATTGGTAGCTCAGCAGTTTCTTCTATAAACTAATAACATTGTATTGGTTCCAGTATATAATTGTTACTTTTCCATTAGTTTTAAAAGTTTATTATTAATTTTTGGATTGCTTCCAGTATATAATTGCTAATTTTCGATTAATTTCATAAATTTATTGTTAACTTTTGTACTGGTTCCATCGAGGCAAACTTAATAATTGAAAAAAATCGAATCAACTGATACTCGAAAATTTGAGGCTGTATGCTGTTGCCTGGATACATTGAAAAGAGAAGAGAAACAACAAAAATCATGTAATATGTTGCAATAATTAACATGATCGTCATTGGGTTGTCAGTCCTTTGCAGAACATTACATTCACCACAGCCTGTCTGAAAAAATCCCTGTCTCTATCCAGGTCTCCCACAGAATGTTGCATTCACTACAGCCTATCCGAAAGAATCCCTGTCTCTAGCCAGGTCTCTCACAGAACGTTGCATTCACCACAACCCGTCTGAAAGAATCTCTGTCTCCATCCAGATCTCCCACAGAATGTTGCATTCACCACAGCCCGTCTGAAAGAATCTCTGTCTCTAGCCAGATCTCCCACAGAATGTTGCATTCACCACAGCCCGTCTGAAAGAATCTCTGTCTCTAGCCAGATCTCCCACAGAATGTTGCATTCACCACAACACGTCTGAAAGAATCTCTGTCTCCATCCAGATCTCCCACAGAACATTGCATTCACCACAGCCCGTCTGAAAGAATCTCTGTCTCTAGCCAGATCTCCCACAGAATGTTGCATTCACCACAGCCCGTCTGAAAGAATCTCTGTCTCTAGCCAGATCTCCCACAGAATGTTGCATTCACCACAGCCCGTCTGAAAGAATCTCTGTCTCTAGCCAGATCTCCCACAGAATGTTGCATTCACCACAGCCCGTCTGAAAGAATCTCTGTCTCTAGCCAGATCTCCCACAGAATGTTGCATTCACCACAGCCCGTCTGAAAGAATCTCTGTCTCTAGCCAGATCTCCCACAGAATGTTGCATTCACCACAACACGTCTGAAAGAATATCTGTCTCTAGCCAGATCTCCCACAGAACATTGCATTCACCACACCCGTCTGAAAGAATCTCTGTCTCTAGCCAGATCTCCCACAGAACATTGCATTCACCACAGCCCGTCTGAAAGAATCTCTGTCTCTAGCCAGATCTCCCACAGAATGTTGCATTCACCACAGCCCGTCTGAAAGAATCTCTGTCTCTAGCCAGATCTCCCACATAATGTTGCATTCACCACAACACGTCAGAAAGAATATCTGTCTCTAGCCAGATCTCCCACAGAACGTTGCATTCAACACAGCCCGTCTCAAAGAATTTATTTATCTAGCCAGATCTCCCACAGAACATTGCATTCACCACAGCCCGTCTGAAAGAATCTCTGTCTCTAGCCAGATCTCCCACAGAACATTGCATTCACCACAGCCCGTCTGAAAGAATCTCTGTCTCTAGCCAGATCTCCCACAGAACATTGCATTCACCACAACACGTCAGAAAGAATCTCTGTCTCTAGCCAGATCTCCCACAGAACGTTGCATTCACCACAACACGTCAGAAAGAATTTCTGTCTCTAGCGTGATCTCCCATAAATGCTCCTGTCATGTTTAAGGTTTCCTTGATGTCTTGAAACCACATTTTTCTTAGTCTGCCCCTGATGCGTCGTCCAGGAACCACGCCTTCCATTATTCTTCTTTCCAACCCGCTATGCCTTTTGATGTGGCCATATTATTTTAATTTCCTCTGCAGAATGGTGACTATAAGCCAGTTCTCTTCAATGTTCAAGTATTTTCAAATGTCTTCATTGTTTCCACTACCCAAGGTATCCTAAAGATGTTTCTGTAACATTTTGTTTTGAATGAACCAATTATATTCATCGCAGCTGTACAATCACAACACGCAACATTGAATGCTTAAGAAAGGCTGCAAAACAAAATTTAAAAAAGGAATGATAGAGTAACAGAAAATTAACTGGCAAATACAGTTGGGATAGCGACAGTAAATAATTATATCAAACATCATTAAATGCATTGAACATTTTATCACAATTAGCCATGAAACAAGAACAAGGAAGGATACAGTAGCTAAACGGGATCAGAATTAAACTAAATAAATTCAAAATAAACACAACTCAAGCAATCATCACAATCATTGATATTTAAAAATGTACACGTAATTGGTTTCTGCGTGATTTCATGGTACAATCAGTACAGGCAAATGAAGAAATTAATTCATGACCAGTCAGATACCAAATATCCTCACCAGTTTGAGAACCTCCAGTCTGACCGTCATTATATTTCAGAGCGTCTACAACTTGGATGCCCTGGACATGGCCAAGGGAAACTACTTAGGCCATCAGGGCCCACAACTCCACTACGTGGACGCTTACGAAATTGGCCAGACAGCCTTTTCAGGTTGGTTATGTCCGGAGTTATCTGTTCTTTTATTTTAAATTTGATCAGGAAGAGAAATTTCTTCTCGCCTTTTGTTGTAAAACTGGCTAATGGTAAACGAGACATGAAAACATTTCATTTGAATGTTTAAATAAACATGAAGTATAATTAGAGATAAAAATGATGCAGGAAAACACAAATGAACTATCATCAATAGCCAGCAAAATTGGGCTTGAGATCAATCATGAAAAGACTAAAGTCATGAAAAGTTTAATTCCAACAGACGACAAAATATACATGGAAAATAAACCAGTGGAAGAGATCGATCACTTTATCTATCTTGGAAGTCACATTGATCTAGAAGGGGATACAAGCAAAGAAATTAGAATCAGAATAGCTAAAGCAGCAATGTCTTTTAGAAGCCTTGAAAAGTTGTGGAAATCAAAACTAATCAGCACAAACACAAAACTTAGACCATTCAAATCAAATGTACTATCAACCCTTACGTATGCGTGTGAAAGCTGGAAAACAACAAGAGACATAGAAACAAAGTTGAACGCATTCGAAAATAAATGTCTAAGGAAAATACTTGGTATAGCGTCGAACGAATTCAAAACAAACGAGGAAATTAGAGAAATCGCCAATCAACCACTAATATCTTCAGTAATAAAGAAAAGACGATGGTCATATGTTGAACATGTGATGAGAAGAGACAATAACCGAATAGCAAAGCAGGCCCTCACGTGGGAAACAACAGGTAAAAGAAAAAGAGGAAGACCCAGGGAGACACTGAGAAGAACATTGATGAGAGAGGCAAGAGCAACAGGATTCGGCTCCCTCAATGAGATAGAGCTGCTTGCGCAGAACAGAGACAAATGGCGAGATTTGATAAAATATCTTTAAAAGAAAACTGCTAGAAAAAAATTCAGATATGAGAAGGTGTATCTTGGTCTACGCCCTATGGGCCGGCAACGGCTCGAAAGGTCAATAGATAGATAGATAGATAATTAGAGGACAAATTTAATGGAGCTAATGTGTGTATTTAACCAAAGAAAGCTATAATGCCTTTCTCAAGAGCAAACCGACTAGTTTCAAACGATAAGCATTAGACACTGCTAGTTAACGCAGATGTATTCCTAACAATAATAGTCAGCTGAATTTTAATTGAGTATATAGGATAATAATAAAAACACGATATATATATATATATATATATATATATATATATATATATATATATATCGCACAGACGTTCACGGCAATGATCTCTAACCGGCAACCTGTTTCACCTATGTTTGTTTTTTTTTTTCAGCAAGGCTAGGGTACATGTTGTTACGATGAACACAGGATTGTTTTTCACAAAACTCTGAGACGTCAATCTTTTCGAAACATCTAGCCCATGCACCACAAGTTGTTTCCTATTTTGCGGGGCCTTGGTAGCCTGGTTGGGAAAACCACCTGAGTGGGCTACCGACGCTCGGACAACCCGTGATCGATTACCGCTGGGAGCGGTGTGAGTTGTTCTCGTGGTTGGAAAAGGAGTACCACCGCGGTGGACCCGGCCGCTGGCAGAAATGGGTACCAGGATAGTACTCTGGGATGGTGAGGAATGCCGCTTCTCATCGTGAGTTTCGATGCTTGAAGCGACACTATCTAGAAGTCTACGAACACTTCCTGATAGGCGGCCGAGCACACATGGGCGAAAACTCGCGTGCTAAGACGCCGATTCAAGTCTCCTACTTTATCTCGTTTTTTTTTTCCTACTATCGCTATGTGCATTTTATCTTTGCTTCATCTCTTCAGTAATCATCAAAGTGTCTGGTAGTAGGAGACTTTAACAGCCACTCTGAAAGATGGGGTTATAAGGAGTCCAATGTTCGAGGTGAAGAAGTGGAAGAATGGGAAATAGACAACAACCTATTCCTCATAAACTCTAGGGAGGACCCCCCCCCCCCCCCGCACCCCCCCAACCTTCTACTCAAGAAGATGGAAAACAACATCAACTCCCGACCTAGCATTTGCAACAAAAGACATATCCATCAAAATATCCAGAAAAGTACTGAACCAACTTGGAGGTGACCACAGACCAGTTAAACTTTCAATGGATCTTGCTCACAAACAGAAGTTGCAAATGCCACTTCCCCGCTGGAACTATAAGAGAGCAGATTGGGCAAAGTTTGCAAGGCTCACTGATGCATATACTGCGCCTATCAACACCCACGAAAAGAAAGTCAATAATATGATAGAGCGGTTAACAAATTGAATCCTGAGAGCTGCTACAGAATCCATTCCTAGCGGAGCAAGAAGAAACTACAAGCCATACTGGAGCAAGGAAATACAAAGACTAGAAGAGGAACTGGATTCTGCCAGAGAACTAGCTGAAACATCACACAGCACAGAGAGCAACATTGCCTACAAAGCAGCCTCGTCCAAATACAGAAGAGAGATCATGATATAAGTAAGACAGAGCTGGATAGACAAAACAGAGAGCCTTAATCTAGACAAAAATGGTCATAAATTATGGAAACTTGTGAAAGCTCTGAGCGACGAAAACAACTGCCGACCTCCAATATCAATATCACACAATCAGAACATCCTCACAGGCAAAAGGGCAGCAAATCTACTGATAGAGACTTACAAAAACATTAGTAGAATAATCATTCCAATAGACAAACAGAAAGCTGCAAGGCGGGAAAACCAAGATGCAAAACACATGCCTTTAGCACCAGAAGAGCATCAGACGACCATCTTTACCCCAACTGAATTAGATGTTGCCCTCAAAGGATTGAAGCTCAAAAGTTCCCCTGGTAAAGATGGAATCTCCAACGAAATGCTCCTAAATCTGGGACAGAAAGCCAAGGGCCAGCTTCTAAGGATAATAAATGCTAGCTGGATGAGAGGTCATGTGCCGGCAATCTGGAAAGAAGCTATTATGGTGCCCATCGTCAAGCGCGGAAAAGACCCACTAGACCCAAGTAGTTATAGACCAATTAGCCTACTGAGCTACCTGAGTAAACTCATGGAAAGGCTGGTTAACAGAAGAATTATGTGGCACTTGGAGACAAAACAACAAATCGTACCACAAGTGGCTTCCGTCAGCACAGATCAACAGAAGACCTGATCACCTACATCATACAGGAAATAGAGGATGCTCTACAAGAAAAGAAACAGACACTGGCAGTGTGGGTCGACATGGAGAAGGCTTTGATAGGGTATGGCGTGAGGGTTTAAAGAACACGCTTTTCAGACTTGGCATCCAGGGTCGTTTATTCAATTGGGTCTCTCAATACCTTCAGGATAGAACGGCCAGAGTACAAGTTCAAGTACAGAGTACAAATACAGAGTACAAATACAGAGTACAACTAAGTAAGAAGGTTACAATCGAACAAGGTGTCCCACAAGGTGGAATCTTGTCCCCGGCACTCTTTTTAATTTTCACAAATGACATCGTAATGGACATTCCACCCAGAATACACTCAGCAATATACGCAGATGATCTGGCGTTATGGGCTCGCGAGGAAAGTATGTCGGTGGCTTAACCCAGGATGCAAGATGCCCTAGGAGAACTTGAAAAATGGACGAACACCTGGTTCTTACCAATTAACAAAAAAAAACTACATATACAATTTCCAGCCTATCAAGAAACACACTCTCTGCTTTGGGGGCCTCGGTAGCCTAGTTGGGAAAACCACCCGACTGGACTACCGACGTTCGGACAACCCGTGTTCGATTCCCGCTGGAGCAGTGTGAATTGTACTCGTGGTTGGAAAAAAATACCCCCACGGTCGACCCAGCCGTTGGCAGAAATGGGTACCAGGGTATTACCCTGGGAAGGTGAGGCATGTTGCCTCGCATCTGAGTTTCGATGCTTGAGGCGACACTATCCAGACATTTCTGAACGTTTCTGGATCTGGGTGTAAACTCGCGTGCTAAGACGCCGGTTCAAGTCTCGTACTTTACCTTTACCTTACTCTCTGCAAACTTGAAGATAAAAGACCATACACTTCCTATTGACCAAAACCCAACATATCTTGGCGTCACCATGAATCGCAGAATGACTTGGAAAAATCAGATAGACAGAGCAAGCAAAAATCCAGAAAACGAACTGATATTTTGAAGAAATTGACAGGAATGGACTGGGGAGCAGACAGCAATATCTTGAAACGACTATACGTAGGAAGAGTCAGACCAGTCCCAGAGTATGGAGTCACAGCCTGGGCTGTGTATGGAGTCACAGCCTGGACTGTGTATGGAGTCACAGCTTGGACTGTGTATGGAGTCACAGCCTGGAATTTGTATGGAGTCACAGCCTGGACTGTGTAAGGAGTCACAGCCTGGACTGTGTATGGAGTCACAGCCATATCACACCTTAGCAAAATTAACAGAACACAAAATCAAGCTGTCCGTATCATCACTGGTGCTATGAAATCTACACCTATCAAGACTCTAGAAACAGTAACAGGTTTACAACCCTTAGATGACAGACGGGTCTCTAAAGTATTGCAACAAGCGGAGAAATATAGAAGGCTCCTTAGCCACCCCATGCACCAAAGAATAACTGGTTACGGAATTGTACGACTAAAGAGGACCAACTTCGCTGCAATCTCCAAAGAACTGGCAACTAGAGACCCAGTACTGTCCCAAACACTACCGAAACCCTTGGGCCCATCTGATATGACTCCTCGTGGGAAACATAAAATACCAGAACTTAAGGACGATATAATAGGAATCATGAAAAAAGGCACCCAATCAGACATAGAACGAAAAAACGTAGCAGAAAAACACATAAGCGATAACTACCCACATGACTCTTGGTCCCACATATACACAGATGGCTCTGCTACAAATGCCACCAGAAATGAAGGGGGAGGTGTGTTCTTGACGCTGAATAATCAGGACGAGATCACCAAGTCAATAGCTACTGGAAAATTCTCAAACAACTTTAAAACAGAAACTGAGGCCATCAGAGATGCTGCAAAACTGGCTATTCAACACACAAATAACATGCACAATAAATTGGTGATTCTGACTGATGCACTGTCAGTACTAACAGCTCTAAAAAGCCCCAGGAACAATGGACTAGATGACTTGAGAACAACTCTAGACCAACTATGCAATAACTTCCAGAGAGTAGTCATTCAGTGGATACCTTCACACTGTAATATACATGGAAACGAACGTGCAGACACATTAGCTAAAGAGGGAGGGAGATTACCACAAGAGAACCATCCGCTCAGTTATGATGAAGCCAAATCCATCATCAAAGGTCAGTATCATGAAAAATGGAAACGAGAACACCCAAAGCATAACGAGAGTGGCGGATACCACCAACTATCAAGGAGGGATCAAGTCATCATACTTCGCCTACGCACTGGCCACAATAGAATGATAAATCACATGTTCACCAAATTCAGAATAGGTACAACCAGCCTATGCCACTGTACACTGGGCAATATGACTACAAAGTATGTTCTACAGGATTGTCCCCAGTACACAGACCTGAGAAGAGCAATGTGGTCCACAACCACCTCCCTGGAGGAGAAACTATATGGGGCAATCGAATCCCTTAAACAGACAGCTGACTTCATGAGAGAGTCTGGAATCCTACTCTGATTGAGACTTGATCACACACAGAGAGAGAGAGAGAGACAGACAGACAGAGAGAATCTCTTCAGTAATTCTTGATAAACAAATGGTGCACGCTAAAGCTGCGATTGTTGTAGTCAATCATCCCCATCACAACATTTTTTGAAGACCTGGTTTTACTTCCTTCCTCGACTCCTAATCACGTTGCCGAGTATCATGTCCCGGAACGAATTTGAAGTAAAGTCTTGATCAGCTATAATTCTTTGACTCGACAATTTCCTATGAACTATTGTCTGTTGTCAGCTGATATACTTCCCGTTCACTTCTTCCTCCCCATTAAATCGGATGCATTCTGTTCACAAACCACGTATATTGTAATGCGACTTTTGTATTCTTGTTCTATCTTTCTTCCCTCATTTGCCTTTCAGGTGAGAGAAGATATAATTTGCCGTCTTTTATTCTTCTTATTGCCTCTGCTGCTGTTATATTTCCTAGTGCTTCTAATATTCCGTCAATCCATCTTTTCGTGGTCGACCTTTGGGTCTGGTGTTCTCGCATCATTAATTGAAGGCTCGTTGTATTGTGTTTTTTGTGTGTGTCCAATATCCATAGTTTGCATCCATGAAGTAATATTGGTTTTAATACAACATTGTAGGAATTTAGTTGATGTTCAATGAAAGGTTGAAAAAACATTTGAACTTTAACCTTGCACTGCTTTTCCACAAAATTCACCACCAGCTAAAAATATGAAGGAAAGCATCGAATGGGTGAATGCGTCCTTGACATTGTACGCTGTACAGAGTGTGAGCGACCCTGGGGTCAAGGTTCCTACAGTTGGGGAGATGAAAGCTCTTCTAGGACGCGCCTACCTTAAGGTGAGTGTTCTTCTTTTGTCATGGCGTGGTCTTTTTTATTTGTGAAGTTTCTTGATCTGAGTTGATAGAGAATTATTGTTTGAAAAGGACCAATAAAGAGTTGAAATGTGTTGGACTAATCAGCGGAACTGTCTGGTAGGCAGTTATCAATACTATTGCCCAACAAGGAAATAACTCCAGAGGCAAAACGGGCACCCTACAATGCAATCTTCATCCCAACGTTGTGCTACCAATGCCAGTCCTGGACCCTAGATGCAAGAACAATAAGAAAAATAACCTCTAATGAGATGAAATATGTTAGACGAATGACAGGAAACAGTCTGAGAGACAAGAGCAGATATTAAGAACTGAGAAAAAAGCTAGAAATAGCCCCCGCCATAGAATATATAAGGAAACAACAGATAAAATGGTTTGGCCACGTGATAAGGCAGAAAGATCAAAACACAACACAACGAGCCTTCAGCAAACGTTGTGAGAACACCAAACCCAAGGGTCGACTACGAAAAAGATGGATCGATGGAATATTAGAAGCACTAGGAAACATAACATCAGCAGAGGCGAACAGAAGAGCAAAAGACCGCAAATTATATCTCCCCTCGACGCTGAAAGACAAATGAGGAAGGAACGAAGAAGAAGCCTGAGTGATGAAATCAGAAATGAAGAGCATTGGGAAAAGAAAGCTATGAATAATTTATGCCATAGAAAACATAAAGAAGTAGAATATAAACTGGGTTGGCCATGTGACACGACAGGACAATCAAAATACAAAGCTAACCGTTGAGGAAAAACCAGACTCAAGCGTCGACTACGAAAACGATGGATTGATGGAATATAATAAACACTAGGAAACATAACAACTGCAGTGGCCGACAGAAGAGCAAAAGACCTCAATTGTTATCTCCTCTAGCGGCTGAAAGGTAAATTAGGAAGGAACGAAGAAGAAAAAAGAGGCAATATCAGCAATAAACTAAAGGTAGAAGACATGTTGTTGTAAATAGAGATGTATGTAACAACAGGGACAAAACAGACTACAGTTCTCGTTGTCATGTGTGGAAGTCATGTGTGGAAGTCCTGCGTGGATGTCATGTCTGGAAGCCCTGTGTGGAAGTCCTGTGTGGATGTCCTGTGTGCATGTCCTGTGTGGATGTCCTGTGTGGAAGTCCTGTGTGGATGTCCTGTGTGGAAGTCCTGCGTGGATGTCATGTGTGGAAGTCCTGCGTGGATGACCCGTGTGGATGTCCTGTGTGGATGTCATGTCTGGAAGCCCTGTGTGGATGTCCTGTGTGGATGTCCTGTGTGGAAGTCCTGTGTTGAAGTCCTGTGTGGAAGTCCTGTGTTGAAGCCCTTTGTGGATGTCCTATGTGAATGCCCTGTGTACTTTCTATGACAAAATCAGGATCTTCAACACAAAAGTTGGTGCAGTCTTAACCTTTGATTCTGAAACATGGAGGGAAACAGACTCACAGTATCTTTCATTGATAGATGCCTCTGACAGCTTCTTAACATTAGATGGTCAACTAAAATTACCAGTAGAAATGTTTTGGAAAGAACTACCAAAATACCAATATAGGAGATAACATCTTCTTCTTCTTTCCTTCCTCATCTGCCTTTCAGCGTCGAGGGGAGATATAATTTGCGATCTTTTGCTCTCCTGTTCGCCTCTGCTGCTGTTATGTTTCCTAGTGCTTCCAATATTCCGTCGATCCATCTTTTTCGTGGTCGACCCTTGGGTCTGGTATTCTCGCAACGTTTATTGACGGCTCGTTGTGTTGTGTTTTGATCTTTCTGCCGTGTCAAGTGGCAAAATCATTTTATCTGTTGTTCCTTTATATATTCTAGGACGGGGGCTATTCCTAGCTTTTTTCTCAGTTCTGCATTTATGATCTTATGTCTCAGACTGTTTCCTGTCATTCGTCTAACATATTTCATCTCTGTAGAGGTTATTCTTGTTATTGTTCTTGCATCTAGGGTCCAGGACTGGCACTGGTAGCACAACGTTGGGATGAAGATTGTATTGTAGGGTGCCCGTTTTGCCTCTAGAGTTGTTTCCTTCTTTACGGAGATAACAAGAATAGGAAATGAGAATGGGGTTGGCCACATATTACGAAGATCATCAAGCGATATAGCAAGACAGGCAATGATCTGGTAACACAGGGAACTGGGAAAGTTGGAAGGCCCAAACAGACCTCGAGAAGAACCATGAAGGAAGAAGCAGACCTCGAGAAGAACCATGAAGGCAGAAGCAGACCTCGAGAAGAACCATGAAGGCAGAAGCAGACCTCGAGAAGAACCATGAAGGCAGAAGCAGACCTCGAGAAGAACCATGAAGGCAGAAGCAGACCTCGAGAAGAACCATGAAGGCAGAAGCAGACCTCGAGAAGAACCATGAAGGCAGAAGCAGACCTCGAGAAGAACCATGAAGGCAGAAGCAGACCTCGAGAAGAACCATGAAGGCAGAAGCAGACCTCGAGAAGAACCATGAAGGCAGAAGCAAGTGCTGCAGGATGGACGTGGGCTCAGTTGGAGAAGATAGCACAAAATCGGATCCGGTGGCAGAGTGTGGTTGTTGTCATTTCCATCACTGGTGGTCTAGACGTACGACCTCGGGCTCAGGGCAGGAAGACCCCGTGGTTCAAAGCCCAACAGAAGTGGTCATTTATAATATTTTCAAAAATAGGAAAAAAATAATATTTTGTTTCTTTATGACGTTCTTTCCCCTAACCTCTTGTGTAGTGAGATTCGATGTCTAGGCCTCTTGTGTAGTGAGATTCGATGTCTAGATCTCTTGTGTAGTGAGATTCGATGTCTAGCCCTCTTGTGTAGTGAGATTCGATGTCTAGCCCTCTTGTGTAGTGAGATTCGATGTCTAGCCCTCTTGTGTAGTGAGATTCGATGGCTAGCCCTCTTGTGTAGTGAGGTTCGATGTCTAGCCCTCTTGTGTAGTGAGATTCGATGTCTAGCCCTCTTGTGTAGTGAGATTCGATGTCTAGCCCTCTTGTGTAGTGAGATTCGATGTCTAGATCTCTCTTGTGTAGTGAGATTCGATGTCTAGCCCTCTTGTGTAGTGAGATTCGATGTCTAGATCTCTCTTGTGTAGTGAGATTCGATGTCTAGATCTCTCTTGTGTAGTGAGATTCGATGTCTAGCCCTCTAGGAAAACGGCAATAAACAGGAGGTCCCGTGTGCACTCGCGCACGCGAAACGGAGGTGTCCCTGGTGCTGATACAGCAGAAAAATTTGCATGCATGCCGAGACAACCAATGCAGGACCGATTCCAAAATCTTGCATTGGGACGACTTAAGAGAAGCAGTTTTATCCACCAAGCCAAGCGTATTAGTAGACAAACACCAGACATGCCAAGAGTGGTTAACCCCCTACTGCCCATACCAGAACAGACTCCCTGGACAGATGAATCAGGATTATCAGTTGAAATACGGACAGAAGTGAAAGGAATAGTTGACAAAGAGGAACAGAATAGTCTACAGCGAAAAACAATAACTCTCAGTTTCCTGGATGAAGAATACCCACAAGACCTATGGATTCGAGTGTACACAGATGGATCAGCACAGAATGCAGTAAAGAATGGGGGAGCAGGTGCATATATAGAGTACCCAAATAACACTAGGGATATGAATAAAATAGCAACAGGGAAATATTGTCACAAGTATGATGCAGAAATACAATACAAACAGACAGACAGACAGACAGACAGACAGACAGACAGACAGACAGACAGACAGACAGACAGACAGACAGACAGACAGACAGATAAATAGATTTATTTCGAGATTCTCTAGGGAGATATCGGGGCACCTATGGGTTAGCCTGGTGTGCAGTAACGATGATCCTAACAACAAAAGAAAACAATATCAAGTAGTTACGTCATAGTAGTGGGAGCCGTGATAGCTCAGTGGTTAGTGAACTGGACTACAAAAGACAAGAGGTAGGGTTCGATCCCAACCGACGGCTTCTGGGTTCACCCAGCCTTAAATGGGTACCGGATTTTTTTCTGGGAAAGTAAAGCAGCATGTGTGTAATACCGACACATTACCCCAAAAATCATGTGCTGAAGGTCTGTAAAATTTATGGTCACTAACACCATATTCCCTATACGCCACTTGGCGTGACGGGTCACTAACACCATATTCCCTATACGCCACTTGGCGTGACGGGTCACTAACACCATATTCCCTATACGCCACTTGGCGTGACGGGTAACTAACACCATATTCCCTATACGCCACTTGGCGTGACGGGTCACTAACACCATATTCCCTATACGCCACTTGGTGTGATGGTCACTAACACCATATTCCCTATACGCCACTTGGCGTGACGGGTCACTAACACCATATTCCCTATACGCCACTTGGCGTGACGGGTCACTAACACCATATTCCCTATACGCCACTTGGCGTGACTGGTAACTAACACCATATTCCCTATACGCCACTTGGCGTGACTGGTAACTAACACCATATTCCCTATACGCCACTTGGCGTGACTGGTAACTAACACCATATTCCCTATACGCCACTTGGCGTGACTGGTAACTAACACCATATTCCCTATACGCCACTTGGCGTGACTGGTAACTAACACCATATTCCCTATACGCCACTTGGCGTGACTGGTAACTAACACCATATTCCCTATACGCCACTTGGCGGGACGGAGCTCTTTACTTTACTACGTCACAGTAGTTAGACCTATCAAGACATTGTCCTATAGCCCCACGTAGAAATGTTCAAACGTTTCACTATTTATTTTCAACAAAATTTATTTCAGAACGGAAGTCCGGACATCGCAGAGAAACTATACATCGAGGCAGCTCAGCAGGGTATTATATTTGTCAATTTATTATATTCTCTTCTCCTCTTCTTTCATGTCTCGTTAAAGTGTTTATTGTTGTGTATATGACTCTGTTTGCGCTAGTATAGTTTTCTCTTCTATTGTGTTTTACATTATGTTCCGGTTGTGCTCGCCTTTCTACTGTTTAGCGTATTTCAATATCTTCAGAGCGTTTACCTTTTAAGTGGGTTTTGATGTGTTGTGTCACTAGTTTACGCCAGAGCCACGGTATCAGCGCCTTTTAGCCCGATAAATCCACCTCCATATTAGCTTAGCAATTTTTGTGGAGCAACGATCATTTTTGGAACCGCGATAGCTCAGTGGTTAGTGAACTGGACTACAAAGGACAAGTGGTAGGGTTCGATCCCAACCGACGGCTTCCGGGTTCAACCAGTCTTAAATGGGTACCGGATTTTTTTCTGGGAAAGTAAAGCAGCACGGGCGTAATACCGACCACATTACCCCAAAAAATCATGTGCTGAAGGTCTATAAAATATATGGTCACTAACACCATATTCCCTATACGCCACTTGGCGTGACGGGGGTACTTTACTTTTCTTTTTAACGATCATTTTTGACCCACTTCTTTCGACTTTTATCTACGAATGGTTCTTTAACGTCCACAAGTATACACGGGGCCTCCTGTTTTCGTTGTTTTCCGAAAGGACTAGACATCGGATCTTGCTACTCAGAAAGGGCTAGACTTCGAATTTTGCTACCCAGAGAGGGCTAGCCAAATCGGATCTTACAACCCAGAGAGGGTTAGACATCAAATGTTACCACCTAGAGAGGACTAGACAGTAAATCTTACCACCTAGAGAGGACTAGACATCGAATCGTATCACCCAGAGAGGACTAGACATCGAATCTTACCACCCATAGAGGACTAGACATCGGATCTTACCACCCAGAGAGGGCTAGACGTCGAATCTTACCACCCAGAGAGGTCTAAACATCGAATCTTACCACCCAGAGAGGGCTAAACATCGAATCTTACCACCCAGAGAGGGCTAGACGTCGAATCTTACCACCCAGAGAGGGCTAAACATCGATTCTTACCACCCAGAGAGGGCTAAACATCGAATCTTACCACCCAGAGAGGGCTAGACGTCGAATCTTACCACCTAGAGAGGACTAGACATCGAATCTTAGCACCCAGAGAGGATCTAGACGTCGAATCAAAGCACCCAGAGAGGGCTAGACGTCGAATCTTAGCACCCAGAGAGGATCTAGACGTCGAATCTTAGCACCCAGAGAGGGCTAGACGTCGAATCTTAGCACCCAGAGATCATAGAAGGGTAAAACAACGAGGAAACCACGGGTTCAAAGTCAACAAGTCCCACCGCCTGCGGCAGGATTCGAACACTCTATGTCCAAAGGCTGAAACTTAATCTCTTTTTTCTTCTTATTTTATGGTATCATCATCATCATGTATCATGCCAGTTGACGTAGGCGATCATGTCCTTCCACAATCTTCTATCCACTGTGCATCGTATCAGTTATGTTGTTGACTGTTTTCCATGCCATGACACCAAGCTATTTAGTGTCTTTTCTCTTTGTCGTCGATATCTCTGTCCCTCTATTTTGCCAGTTGTAGCCAAGTATTCCAACTTTCCTCTCTCATGATGCTTGAAACATGTCGATTGTTTTTTTATTGGTTTTTTTAACCTTTCTGTGGTGGTTGTGTGTGTTCCCGTCTGTCTGCTTTTTCTTTTATTATTATTATTATTATTTGTGTCTGACTTCGTCTGTTTGATTTGATATCTTTTATTATCTGTCTATTTTTTTATATAACAGTTCGTTTTACTATGTAGTTTTTCATCAATTTTTGTTGTTGTTTCTCCTTTCGTTTTTTTAAATTCATATCTATTTTCATAGTCTGCCTGATTGTTTGTCTGTTTTAATACGTATCTTAATGTGTATGTTGATATCAGCTGCTGTGTCTGGTATATATCTGTCCATTTCCTTATGTACGTTTTGTTGTTGTTAGGACCGTCATCACTGCACACCGGACGAACCCATAGGTACTCTGATATGAGAATCCTGACCCACGTGCCCGAACTCCGTGGCGCGACCTGGGATCCACGGTGTGAGTGTTTTCTTTCTTTTTTTTTCTTTTTTTTTTTTTTTGGGGGGGGGGAGGGGCTGATAATTTTCAGCGGCCATATTTATGACCTACTCCTTTCGATTTTAACTGCCACGGTTTTGTTAACGTGCGCAGATCGCGCGGTACCTTCAGCGTATTGCAGTTACTATTGCCGTTATCCGAGATGGCTAGACATCGGATTTCACTCCCCAGGAGATCAGGCGAGGGTTACGTCATCAAGAAACCACAGATCAATACTTCCTATGCTTTTTATAACATCACCACCGCTTATGGTGGCTTCTGAACCCGGATCCTTCCTGTTCTAGTGCCAACGTTGTGCCTCTAGACCACCCGAATATTTTTGTGTGTGTTTCTTTAACTTTTACATTATATTAGCCTCAGTTTGGAAGCCGCGATAGCTCAGTGGTTAGTGAAATGGACCACAAAGGACAAGAGGTAAGGTTCAATCCCAACCGACGGCTTCCGGTTCACCCAGCCTTTAATGGGTACCGGATTTTTTTCTGGGAATGTAAAGCAGCACGGGCGTATTACCGACCACATTACCCAAAAAAATCATGTGCTGAAGGTCTGTAAAATGTATGGCCACTAACACCATATTCTCTAGACGCCACTTGGCGTGACAGGGGTACTTTACTATTTTTTTAGCCTCAGTTTGTCTAATGATATGTCTGTCTCAGTTGTCATGCTATTGTGACTTGTAGAAACTGACCAGTGTTTCTTATCTGTGTTCCACCATCTCTTTCTTTTGTTTCTATTTCTGTTGGTGTTGATGTTGATGTTGTGTTGATGTTGATGTTGGTGTTGATGTTGGTGTTGATGTTGATGTTGGTGTTGATGTTGATGTTGTGTTGATGTTGATGTTGATGTTGATGTTGGTGTTGTGTTGATGTTGATGTTGATGTTGATGTTGATGTTGGTGTTGATGTTGATGTTGATGTTGTGTTGGTGTTGTTGTTGGTGTTGATGTTGATGTTGGTGTTGTGTTGGTGTTGATGTTGATGTTGGTGTTGATGTTGATGTTGATGTTGTGTTGGTGTTGTTGTTGGTGTTGATGTTGATGTTGTGTTGATGTTGATGTTGATGTTGTGTTAATGTTGGTGTTGATGTTGATGTTGTGTTGATGTTGATGTTGGTGTTGATGTTGTGTTGATGTTGGTGTTGTGTTGATGCTGATGTTGTGTTGATGTTGATGTTGGTGTTGATGTTCATGTTGATGTTGGTGTTGATGTTGATGTTGTGTTGATGTTGTGTTGATGTTGATGTTGTGTTGATGTTGATGTTGATGTTGTGTTGATGTTGATGTTGTGTTGATGTTGATGTTGATGTTGGTGTTGATGTTGGTGTTGATGTTGATGTTGTGTTGATGTTGATGTTGGTGTTGATGTTGATGTTGTGTTGATGTTGATGTTGGTGTTGATGTTGATGTTGATGTTGATGTTGTGTTGGTGTTGATGTTGGTGTTGATGTTGATGTTGATGTTGATGTTGATGTTGATGTTGGTGTTGATGTTGATGTTGATGTTGATGTTGTGTTGGTGTTGGTGTTGATGTTGATGTTGATGTTGGTGTTGATGTTGATGTTGATGTTGGTGTTGATGTTGATGTTGATGTTGATGTTGATGTTGATGTTGGTGTTGATGTTGATGTTGATGTTGGTGTTGATGTTGATGTTGATGTTGGTGTTGATGTTGATGTTGATGTTGATGTTGTGTTGGTGTTGATGTTGGTGTTGATGTTGATGTTGATGTTGTGTTGATGTTGATGTTGGTGTTGTGTTGGTGTTGTGTTGATGTTGTGTTGGTGTTGATGTTGGTGTTGATGTTGATGTTGTGTTGGTGTTGATGTTGGTGTTGGTGTTGGTGTTGATGTTGTGTTGATGCTGATGTTGGTGTTGGTGTTGATGTTGTGTTGATGTTGATGTTGGTGTTGATGTTGGTGTTGGTGTTGATGTTGTGTTGATGTTGATGTTGATGTTGGTGTTGATGTTGATGTTGTGTTGATGTTGATGCTGATGTTGGTGTTGATGTTGATGTTGTGTTGATGTTGATGTTGTGTTGATGTTGATGTTGGTGTTGATGTTGATGTTGATGTTGATGTTGATGTTGGTGTTGATGTTGATGTTGTGTTGATGTTGATGTTGGTGTTGATGTTGATGTTGTGTTGATGTTGATGTTGTGTTGATGTTGATGTTGTGTTGATGTTGATGTTGGTGTTGATGTTGGTGTTGATGTTGATGTTGATGTTGATGTTGATGTTGTGTTGATGTTGATGTTGATGTTGATGTTGATGTTGATGTTGATGTTGATGTTGGTGTTGATGTTGGTGTTGATGTTGGTGTTGATGTTGATGTTGTGTTGATGTTGATGTTGGTGTTGATGTTGGTGTTGATGTTGATGTTGATGTTGATGTTGATTGCAGTAATTAAAACGATGATTATAATGATCACGGGATAAAACGGATGAGTCTCTGTTTCCTGAATCAGACCCGGACATTCCGACTGTGTCTACATTAAGGTGGGAGCTTGACAACCCTCAGCATATGGCGCAACCCTCACCGCTAGGAGAATCTTTCCAGAACTTTAGTCGGTTGTGTAGCATGGAGAATCATCACGACCCGCTGGTGAGACATTTAATTTCTTTGTCTGTCTATCTCTTTGTCTGTCTGTCTGTCTGTCTGTCTGTCTGTCTGTCTGTCTGTCTGTCTGTCTGTCTGTCTGTCAGTCTGTCAGTCTGTATGTCTGTATGTCTGTCTGTCTGTATGTCTGTATGTCTGTATATCTGTATGTCTGTATGTCTGTCTGACTGTCAGTTAGCCTGTCTCTCTCTGTCAGTCTGTCTGTCAGTTAGCCTGTCTCTCTCTGTCAGTCTGTCTGTCAGTTAGCCTGTCACTGAGTCTGTCTGTCAGTCATTCAGTCTATCTGTCTATAATTCTGTGTATCTATCAGTCGGCCCATCAATCTGTCTGTTTGTTAGTCTGTCAATCAGTCTGTCTGACAGTCTGTCTATCTGTCACTCTCTTAAAGTATGTGATAGGTAACACTTTATATAATCCTTTACCACATGACCCAATCTGATCATGAGAAGCGAATCTACACCCATTTAAAGAGACATCGGCAATACAGAATCCACAATAAAAGTAACGGTCTTGCAGCTCATTGGCCAATATTGTGAATTACATGACTAATTGTAACAGTTGCTTCCCTTAAATAGGGGAGGTCATCTTATTTGAAAACCGGAACAGAGGCAAGACGCCTGATAGAACAGAGTCAAGACGCCTGATAGAACAGAGTCAAGACGCCTGATAGAAAGAGGCAAGACGCCTGATAGAAAGAGGCAAGACGCATGATAGAACACAGTCAAGACGCCTGATAGAACAGAGTCAAGACGCCTTTTAGAACAGAGGCAAGACGCCTGATAGAACAGAATCAAGACGCCTGATAGAACAGAGGCAAGACGCCTGATAGAACAGAGTCAAGACGCCTTATAGAACAGAGGCAAGACGCCTGATAGAACAGAGGCAAGACGCGTAATAGAACAGGCGCAAGACGCCTGATAGAACAGAGTCAAGACGCCTTATAGAACAGAGGCAAGACGCCTGATAGAACAAAGGCAAGACGCCTTGTAGAACAGAGGCAAGACGCCTTATAGAACAGAGGCAAGACGCCTTATAGAACAGAGTCAAGACGCCTGATAGAACAGAGGCAAGACGCCTAATAGAACAGAGGCAAGACGCCTCTGGTCTATTAGCAACCCTCACCGCTAGGAGAATCTTTCCAGAACTTTAGTCGGTTGTGTAGCATGGAGAATCATCACGACCCGCTGGTGAGACATTTAATTTCTTTGTCTGTCTGTCTCTTTGTCTGTCTGTCTGTCTGTCTGTCTGTCTGTCTGCCTGTCTGTCTGTCTGTCTGTCTGTCAGTCTGTCAGTCTGTCAGTCTGTATATCTGTATGTCTGTCTGTCTGTATGTCTGTATGTCTGTATGTCTGTATATCTGTATGTCTGTATGTCTGTCTGACTGTCAGTTAGCCTGTCTCTCTCTGTCAGTCTGTCTGTCAGTTAGCCTGTCTCTCTCTGTCAGTCTGTCTGTCAGTTAGCCTGTCTCTCTCTCTGTCAGTCTGTCTGTCAGTTAGCCTGTCACTGAGTCTGTCTGTCAGTCATTCAGTCTATCTGTCTATAATTCTGTGTATCTATCAGTCGGCCCATCAATCTGTCTGTTTGTCAGTCTGTCAATCAGTCTGTCTGACAGTCTGTCTATCTGTCACTCTCTTAAAGTATGTGATAGGTAACACTTTATATAATCCTTTACCACATGACCCAATCTGATCATGAGAAGCGAATCTACACCCATTTAAAGAGACATCGGCAATACAGAATCCACAATAAAAGTAACGGTCTTGCAGCTCATTGGCCAATATTGTGAATTACATGACTAATTGTAACAGTTGCTTCCCTTAAATAGGGGAGGTCATCTTATTTGAAAACCGGAACAGAGGCAAGACGCCTGATAGAACAGAGTCAAGACGCCTGATAGAACAGAGTCAAGACGCCTGATAGAACAGAGGCAAGACGTCTGATAGAACAGAGGCAAGACGCCTTATAGAACAGAGGCAAGACGCCTGATAGAACAGAGTCAAGAGGCTAGATAGAACAGAGTCTAGACGCCTGATAAAAAGAGGCAAGACGTCTAATAGAACAGAGTCAAGACGCCTGATAGAACAGAGGCAAGACGCGTAATAGAACAGAGGCAAGACGCCTAATAGAACAGAGGCAAGACGCCTGATAGAACAGAGGCAAGACGCCTAATAGAACAGAGGCAAGACGCCTGATAGAACAGAGGCAAGACACCTAATAGAACAGAGGCAAGACGCCTAATAGAACAGAGGCAAGACGCCTAATAGAACAGAGTCAAGACGCCTGATAGAACAGAGGCAAGACACCTGATAGAACAGAGGCAAGACGCCTTATAGGACAGAGGCAAGACGCCTGATAGAACAGAGTCAAGACGCCTTATAGAACAGAGGCAAGACACCTGATAGAACAGAGGCAAGACGCCTGATAGAACAGAGTCAAGACGCTAGATAGAACAGAGGCAAGAAACCTGATAGAACAGAGGCAAGACACCTGATAGAACAGAGGCAAGACACCTGATAGAACAGAGTCAAGACGCTAGATAGAACAGAGGCAAGACGCCTGTTAGAACAGAGTCAAGACACCTGATAGAACAGAGGCAAGACGCCTGATATAACAGAGGCAAGACAGCTGATAGAACAAAGGCAAGACGCCTTGTAGAACAGAGGCAAGACGCCTTATAGAACAGAGGCAAGACGCCTTATAGAACAGAGTCAAGACGCCTGATAGAACAGAGTCAAGACGCCTGATAGAACAGAGGCAAGACGCCTGATAGAACAGAGTCAAGACGCCTGATAGAACAGAGGCAAGACGTCTGATAGAACAGAGGCAAGACGCCTTATAGAACAGAGGCAAGACGCCTGATAGAACAGAGTCAAGAGGCTAGATAGAACAGAGTCTAGACGCCTGATAAAAAGAGGCAAGACGTCTAATAGAACAGAGTCAAGACGCCTGATGGAACAGAGGCAAGACGCGTAATAGAACAGACGCAAGACGCCTGATAGAACAGAGTCAATACGCCTTATAGAACAGAGGCAAGACGCCTGATAGAACAGAGGCAAGACGCCTAATAGAACAGAGGCAAGACGCCTGATAGAACAGAGGCAAGACGCCTAATAGAACAGAGGCAAGACGCCTGATAGAACAGAGGCATTACGCCTAATAGAACAGAGGCAAGACACCTAATAGAACAGAGACAAGACGCCTGATAGAACAGAGGCAAGACGCCTAATAGAACAGAGGCAAGACGCCTGATAGAACAGTCAAGACGCCTGATAGAACAGAGGCAAGACGCCTAATAGAACAGAGGCAAGACACCTGATAGAACAGAGGCAAGACGCCTGATAGAACAGAGGCAAGACACCTAATAGAACAGAGGCAAGACGCCTGATAGAACAGAGGCAAGACGCCTAATAGAACAGAGGCAAGACGCCTGATACAACAGTCAAGACGCCTGATAGAACAGAGGCAAGACGCGTAATAGAACAGAGGCAAGACACCTGATAGAACAGAGGCAAGACACCTGATAGAACAGTCAAGACGCTTGATAGAACAGAGGCAAGACACCTGATAGAACAGTCAAGACGCCTGATAGAACAGAGGTAAGACGCCTGATAGAACAGAGACAAGACGCCTGATAGAACAGAGGCAAGACGCTAGATAGAACAGAGCTTGACACTGTCAGCGACTCATAGCTGATGGCTTGTGCTAGAATCGATATACCAAAACCAACCAGATCCTACTCCACCTCTTCGCAGTACCTCTACGAACAAACTAAGTAGTCTAGATTGGCAAATGGGGTAGATACTGAAGAGGAAAGGAAGGCAATCGAGGTTAAATTATGGATATTCTTCAACTCTTTTAAGATTCTTCTAACTTGATATTCTGTATCTCACCTCTCTTGTACATCTTCCATCTGATGTTAACATTGTTCCCAGATATTTAAATCCACTCACCTGTTTTAATATTGGTTTTTTAATAGTCTTTATTGTGCATTGCGGTGATGTCTTTTTCTTTGTTGGTACCTTTCCTTCTATCTTTTTGCTATTTAGGCTGAGACCTTTATTTTTGTTTTCCTTCACTATAATGTAAAAACAGCGTTCCAAAAAATGAGGAAGATACTATGCAATCCATTGACAATAGAAACAAGAAAAAGAGTTCTTAAATGTTATGTAGAGCCAGTCTTAACATATGGATTTCAATCATGGACAATAGGACAACAGACAAGAAAATCACTGGAGGCTGGAGGAACCATTGAAAGCTATGCATGAAAAGTGTTCCTTGTTGCAGTTTCCTCATATTCCAAGTCCGGCTTGTTGCAGGAGCTACTGAGTTAAGTGCTCTGTGCAAACCGTGAGCTGTGTGTCTCATCCGTTTTGATCATGTTTCGATACTCCCTTTGTTTACGATAAATGATGATATCGTATGACAAGGAACAGTTGGTTGTGTTCACTTTCTCTGCCGTTTTGCCTTATATCTTTTGGCGTGTGCTGATACTGCTATGATGGGGACTACAGTTACCTTTCTCTGTTTGGGAAATCAGTTAGTAATTCCGATGATTCCACTGGCTCGGGCGGTTGAGCAATTATGGATTTTAATTTGTTTGCAGTGATACCGGGGCCTTCCATAACCGTAACCATGGTCCGTGGACTAGGCATCAAGGGAAAATCAAGAAGACGGTGGTTTAAACTCTTTCAATGCTGAAGATTTGTATCCATTTAGCGGTAGAGACTTCACGGACAAAATTGTTCCAGGTTTTAAATATCAATCTACATGTCCATATTTATCAAACACGTAACATATTTTTAATGAATTTTAAGATAATTAAACAAAAATCATATTTCACCAATACCAAGATGATACAAGACATGTAAAAATAATATGGTTTGATGACAATCAGTTCACACTAATCAAATTGAGAGTGACGCACTGTGCGGCGAAACGCACGGAAAGAGTTAAGTGTCAATACGACCGTTAATCTTGAACGTGGCAACAGAATAAGTGGGAGATCAGGCTAAAGAGATTCTTTCAGACGGGCTATGGTGAATGTAACGTTCTATGGGAGATCTGGCTAGAGAGAGAGATTCTTTCAGACGGGCTATGGTGAATGTAACGTTCTATGGGAGATCTAGCTAGAGAGAGAGATTCTTTCAGACGGGCTACGGTGAATGTAACGTTCTATGGGAGATCTGGCTAGAGAGAGAGATTCTTTCAGACGGGCTATGGTGAATGTAACGTTCTATGGGAGATCTAGCTAGAGAGAGAGATTCTTTCAGACGGGCTACGATGAATGTAACGTTCTATGGGAGATCTGGCTAGAGAGAGAGATTCTTTCAGACGGGCTACGGTGAATGTAACGTTCTGAAAAGGACATGCGACCTGATGATGATGATGATAATGATGATGATGAAGGGTAAACACGATTCCCATTTCCCCCAAGCGTTTTAGGTCACTCAAGGTTTGGAGAAAGCTCCTATGGTCCAACCAGCAAAACAAAAACATCGGAAATAAAGTTCACGAACACGAAATGTTAAGGACATCACTTTAAATCTCGTGGTGTGCCGATGTTGGCAGGTTTTGTTGCATCTTCTCTCTATGTCTGTTGTGTATGTGTTGTCTTACGTCACTAGACTTCTTATTTTCATTTCTTTCTATTTTAAATATTAACTGTCGCCTATTGCTGTGTTCACATTCTATTAACTGTCGTCTATTGCTGTGTTCACATTCTATTAACTGTCGTCTATTGCTGTGTTCACATTCTATTAACTGTCGCCTATTGCTGTGTTCACATTCTATTAACTGTCGTCTATTGCTGTGTTCACATTCTATTAACTGTCGCCTATTGCTGTGTTCACATTCTATTAACTGTCGTCTATTGCTGTGTTCACATTCTATTAACTGTCGTCTATTGATGTGTTCACATTCTATTAACTGTCGTCTATTGATGTGTTCACATTCTATTAACTGTCGTCTATTGCTGTGTTCACATTCTATTAACTGTCGTCTATTGCTGTGTTCACATTCTATTAACTGTCGTCTATTGCTGTGTTCACATTCTATTAACTGTCGTCTATTGCTGTGTTCACATTCTATTAACTGTCGTCTATTGCTGTGTTCACATTCTATTAACTGTCGTCTATTGCTGTGTTCACATTCTATTAACTGTCGTCTATTGCTGTGTTCACATTCTATTAACTGTCGTCTATTGCTGTGTTCACATTCTATTAACTGTCGTCTATTGCTGTGTTCACATTCTATTAACTGTCGTCTATTGATGTGTTCACATTCTATTAACTGTCGTCTATTGATGTGTTCACATTCTATTAACTGTCGTCTATTGCTGTGTTCACATTCTATTAACTGTCGTCTATTGCTGTGTTCACATTCCATTAACTGTCGTCTATTGCTGTGTTCACATTCTATTAACTGTCGTCTATTGATGTGTTCACATTCTATTAACTGTCGCCCATTGCTGTGTTCACATTCTATTAACTGTCGTCTATTGCTGTGTTCACATTCTATTAACTGTCGTCTATTGCTGTGTTCACATTCTATTAACTGTCGTCTATTGATGTGTTCACATTCTATTAACTGTCGTCTATTGCTGTGTTCACATTCTATTAACTGTCGTCTATTGCTGTGTTCACATTCTATTAACTGTCGTCTATTGCTGTGTTCACATTCTATTAACTGTCGTCTATTGCTGTGTTCACATTCTATTAACTGTCGTCTATTGCTGTGTTCACATTCTATTAACTGTCGTCTATTGCTGTGTTCACATTCTATTAACTATCGTCTATTGATGTGTTCACATTCTATTAACTGTCGTCTATTGATGTGTTCACATTCTATTAACTGTCGTCTATTGCTGTGTTCACATTCTATTAACTGTCGTCTATTGCTGTGCTCACATTCTATTAACTGTCGTCTATTGCTGTGTTCACATTCTATTAACTGTCGTCTATTGCTGTGCTCACATTCTATTAACTGTCGTCTATTGCTGTGTTCACATTCTATTAACTGTCGCCTATTGCTGTGTTCACATTCTATTAACTGTCGTCTATTGCTGTGTTCACATTCTATTAACTGTCGTCTATTGCTTTGTTCACATTCTATTAACTGTCGCCTATTGATGTGTTCTCATTCTACTAACTGTCGCCTATTGCTGTGTTCACTTTCTATTAACTGTCGTCTATTGCTGTGTTCACATTCTATTTATTTATTTATTTTGGTGTGTGTGTTATACCACAACTTTATTTATATCGATAATAGTTTTCATGTTGTGTCAATTTAATTTTGATGATTATAATCTGTGAAAGACCTACCCTGTTTTTCGATCGACCCCCCAGGTAGAGGTGAGCCCCCTAGCGGTGTGCAGGTACAGACAGGCGGTGTTACCTTACTACAGGTTCCAAGAAGAAATCATCTCCATCTCTCCGTTTGTGACACTCATCTACAACGTCACTTCCGATGCTGAGGGAGAACATATTCAAGGATTCGTCAAGGATAATGTAGGCACTGATTTATGTTCATATTTTAGTTGTCCTTGTTCTATTACTCTCTATTATAACCTCTACTGAGATGAAATGTGTTAGACGAATGACAGGAAACAGTCTGAGAGATAAGATCAGAAATGAAGAAATGAGAAAAAAGCTAGGAATAGCCCCCGCCATAGAATATATAAAGAAACAACAGATAAAATGGTTTGTTATAATAAAAAAACAATAATACAAAATAATAAAAACTACGAGCCTTCAACAAACGTTGTGAGAACACCAGACCCAAGGGTCGACCACGAAAAAGATGGATCGATGGAATATTAGAAACACTAGAAAACATAACAGCAGCAGGGAGGATAGAAGAGCAAAAGACCGAAAATTATATCTCCCCTCCACGATGAAAGGCAGATGAGGAAGGAAAGAAGAAGAGGAAGTTCTATTTATGATTTTACATATCATTTTAGTTATATTTGTAACAGTATTCTTCTTCTACCATACAGCTCCCTGTGGAGTGTAGATCTTAACCAAACACTTTCAGTTCCCTGAGGAGCATAGATCTTCAATAAACACTTTCAGCTCCCTGTGGAGTGTAGATCTTAACCAAACACTTTCAGTTCCCTGAGGAGCATAGATCTTCAATAAACACTTTCAGCTCCATGTGGAGTGTAGATCTTAACCAAACACTTTCAGTTCCCTGAGGAGCATAGATCTTCAATAAACACTTTCAGCTCCCTTAAATCGCCGGAAAAATTATGAGATCCTCCGAAGATGGAGTGATCTGCCTGTACGGCGAGGGACCCCTGTGCACACGGCTGCCAGGGAAAAACGGATTAACACGCAATATTTAGTTCCTAGTCTCTAGGGACTTCGTCAGAGGTCAAAGCTGTGGAACGAAACAAATATATGTATATATATATATATATATATATATATATACATTCAAAGACGTCGGTTATTCTTAACTTTTTTTGTCAGTTATTCATTTCTGATCTTATCTCTCAGACTGTTTTCTGTTATTCGTCTAACATCCACTGCATCCATTAATGAACATTAATGGAAGAGCGGGAGAAAAATAATTGAAGGAATTCAAAATGGAGGTGGGAGGGGAAGGAAGTAAAGAACTAAGGAAGGAAATTGCCAGTAAATTGTAATGACATTTATTTCTAACAAACAGAACATAACATAATATTAAATGTCAAAAGTATATCTAGTAATACATAATATCAAAGTGAGCTTGGTAGTCTGGAGGTACAACTTCAATCTTAGGACAGGATTGACTTGGGTTTAAATCCCCAGAACCGGTAATGATTTTCCAAAAATAGGAAAAATTAATCCGTGTTTTCTTTATGGCGTTTCCCTCCCCTGATCTCTGGGGTAATGAGTCTGATGTCGAGCCATCTCGGATAACGACAATATACAGGTTGTCCCGTGTGCATTAGCGCACGTTAAAGATCCCTTGGCAGTTAAAGTCGAAAAGAATAGACCGTAAATATGTGCCGCTGCCCGGGCAAAATTGTCAGCAGAAACCTACCTACACCGTGGATCCCAGCACATGCTACGGAGTTCGTGGGTCAGGATTCATCTCGGATATTCTCGAAATTCTCATGTGGGATATCGGAGCACCTATTAGTTCGTCCGGTGTGCAGTAATGACGATCATATCAACAAATAAACAAACATACTTTAAGATGACATTTGTCAACAATCTAACGTTGAAAACTAAAGTGAAGTCTCCAATAACTTTCCAGCTTAACCGAGGAATGGTTGGATTAGACAAGTATGCGGTTTCAGACGTTAGGACGGGAGACATGTGAGTGATGCTAGTTCTTATTATCATATTCAATTGTTTCTGTATTAGGTAACATTAGGTAACATTAGGTAACATTAGGTAACATTAGGTAACATTAGATAACATTAGGTAATATTGGGTAACATTGTGTAATGTTAGGTAACATCAGGTAACTTTAGGTGACATAAGGTAACATAAGGTAACATTAGGTTCCATCAGGTAATAACAGGTAACATTAGGTAACATTATGTGATATTAGGTAACATTAGGTAACATTAGACAACATTAGGTAACATCGGGTAAAATTGGGTAACATTAGGTAACATTGGGTAATGTTAGGTAACATCAGGTAACTTTAGGTAACATCAGGTAACATAAGGTAACATTAGGCACCATCAGGTAACATTAGGTAACATTAGGTAACATTAGATACAATTAGGTAACATTAGGTAACATCAGGTAATATTGGGTAACATTAGGTAACATTGGTAATGCTAGGTAACATTAGGTAACATCAGGTAATATTGGGTAACATTAGGTAACATTGGGTAATGCTAGGTAACATCAGGTAACTTTAGGTGACATAAGGTAACATAAGGTAACATTAGGTAACTTCAGGTAATAACAGGTAACATTAGGTAACATCAGGTAGCATTAGGTAACATTGAGTAACATTAGGCAACATTAAGTAACATTAGGTAATATCGAGTAAACATAGGTAGCATTAGGTGACATTAGGTAACATCAGGTAACATTAGGTAACACCAGTTAGCATCAGGTAATATTGGGTAACATCATGTAACATTAGGTAACAGGCGCGCTTTCTTCCCTTCATCTATCAATCTATCGTAACCTCTAGCTCTTCAAAGTATTTCTTTCTTTCTTTCGTTTTATGTTTTTTTAATGTTTTTTTTCTTTTTCATTATTGATTTTCATTTCTCTTTTATCATTTTCTTTCTTCCATTTTTCTTTCTTTCTTTGCTTTTTTTTTCTTTGTTTCTTTTTTATTTCTTTTTCTACTTTTCTCCATTTTAGACCAATGTTCATGTGCGGTTTTCATAATTTCTCTTCCGCACAAATGCCTGGGCCTTCCTGACTTTCTGTGGCTTCCATAACAGCCCTACCTTGCTATGGGCATCATCAGGCTTTCTTAACGTGTGTTCAATCTATCTCTTTTTTCTATTCATAAACTGATAATTCTGAAGTGGAAAAAATGTGTGGGTGGAGAGAGAGAGAGAGAGAGAGAGAGAGAGAGAGAGGATGGATTAGTGTTAGATTGGATAATAAGATCATATGTCCAGCGCAGTCGTGTAACATTTTTCCTTTTACTCTGCCCTAATTCGAATTCCTCATTCGCCACTCTGCCTTTCATAAGCAGTCTCATATCAGGTATCCTATCGCCATCAATTTGAGAACCACTTTTCTTACTCTCATTTCTATCTAAATGAGTGTAGAGTGATGACAACGGTTCTCTTAGTCTGTCACATCAATAGAGGGAGCCGGAACTTTGAACAAATAGACACAAAGTTATATTTAGTCATCATCATCATGTGCCATACTGGTTGACCAGGACGATCATATCCTTCCACAATCATCTATCCACAGTGCATCGGATCAATTATGTTGTTCACTGTTTTCCATGCCATGACACCAAGCTATCCAGTATTTTCTCTCTTTGTCGTCCGCGATCTCTCTTTCCTTTTATTTTGCCAGTTGTAACCAAGTATTCCAACTTTCCTCTTCTCATGATGTGCCCGAAAAAATGTTGATTGCTTCTTCCTGATGTTTTTTCGGAGCTCCATTGTTGTGTTGGCCTCTTTGAGAATTTCCTCGTTGGTCTTTTTAGCTGTCCAGGGAACTATCAACATTCCTCTGGTAATTCCCATCTCTGTAGCCTCATATAGTCTGTTCATTTGTTCATCTACTGTCCATGATTCGCTTCCACAGCACAGAATATGCTCTATATAGCACCGATGAACTCTCTTTCTCACTTATATTGTCATAAACTTTTTAAAAATGTAGATAATATGCACCTTCCCCCTACCACTTTCACTCTCTCACGCACTCTGGATCAGCGGTTCCCAACCAATTTCAAGTGGCGACCTCGCTTTATAGAGGAAACGTGACCCGCGACACCGCTTTATACAGGTAAAGTGACCCGCGACTCCGTTTTATAGAGGAAAAGTGACCCGCGACACCGCTTTATGGAGGAAAAGTGACCCGCGACACCGCTTTATGGAGGAAAAGTGACCCGCGACGCCGAAACATTAATAGGTCTTTTAATAGGGTACATGAAAACAAAATGAAAAATAGACTTTTCAATTTACTATAATTCAATATAATGTTAACTTATAACATAACATTAACATTGTTACTTGGCATATCTACTGCAATGATTGATTGAAATTGTAGCTTATTTTTTAAAAAAAACTTACAAATTCGTGGTTCTGTTTTCGTTAATGCCAACCTCATGTCATTCTCAACATTTATTCCGTTTTCGTTAATGCCAACCTCATGTCATTCTCAACATTTATTCTGTTTTCGTTAATGCCAACCTCATGTCATTCTCAACATTTATTCTGTTTTCGTTAATGCCAACCTCATGTCATTCTCAACATTTATTCTGTTTTCGTTAATGCCAACCTCATGTCATTCTCAACATTTATTCTGTTTTCGTTAATGCCAGCTTCATGTCATTCTCAACATTTATTCTGTTTTCGTTAATGCCAACCTCATGTCATTCTCAACATTTATTCTATTTTCGTTAATGCCAACCTCATTTCATTCTCAACATTTATTCTGTTTCTTGTCTTGGTTTCCTCAACCAAAGAAGCGTTGACAACCCGCTCTGACGGAGACATGAAGTGCCTGGAGCTCACAATAAGCAGACCCGACGAACGAAAGATCATTAAATGTTTACACAAAGAAATCTGAGCACAACGGGTAGACGAATTCTGTGTTATCCCTATTTAAAATGTTCATAGTTCAGTAAAAGAAGTAATGGTCATATCGAAGAAAGAGTAATCACCATCATGCAGATAAACATAAACAGGACAAATGTGAAACAAGCGTAACACGTGAAATACTTGGGGACAATAATAACATCAGAGCGGACAGGTTGGCTAGCTGCGCTATTGTTCAGGACGGTTAACCAATGGATCGGGCGGACGTCATCAATGCTCTCCGAGAAGTGGGAAGGACATAGGACTTCGACAACCATGAGTCCACGTCACTCCTTCGGACGAAAGAGATTAGAGATAAGATGGGCACAGCAAAAGCGAGAAACTTAGTGGGCGTGTAAGAAGACTTATCAACCAACACAGAACTGGAGTCGTCAGTCGCTGGACACTGAGGGAATTGCTGAGGAGGGGATCTGAGCACCTATGGGCATGTTCCGGGTGCAATAATGATGACCCGCAAATAACTCAATAATATCAGATGGAAGATGCACCACAGAAATGAAAAGCAGAATAGCTCAGGCCAAAATAGCATTTCAGAAAATGAAAAATATCTTATGCAACAAATCTATGTCAATGGAAATTAGAAAGAGAATTCATCTGTGCTATGTAGTAACAATTCTGACCAATGGAGGCAGATCATGGACAGTAGACAAATAAATGAAAAGACGATTAGAGGCCACAGAGGTGGGATTTCTCAGAAAAATTTTGAAAGTTCCCTGGAAAGCTAAATAGACGAAGAAGGAAATTCTCAAAGAGGCCAACACAAAAAGGGAGCTCCTAAAAAAACATCAGAAAGAGACAATCTACATTTTTCTGGCACTTCATGAGAAGAGGAAAGTTGGAATACTTGGTTACAACTGGCAAAATAAAAGGAAAGAGAGGTAAATACGACAGAGAGAGAAAATATATAGTTTCGTGTCATAGCATGGAAAACAAGTCAACAACAGAATTGGTACGATGTGGATAGAGCATTGTAGAAGGATCACATTAACCAATGTGGGACATGATGATGATGATGATGATGATGATGATGATGATGATGATGATGATGATGATGATGATGATGATGATGATGATAATGATAGCTTACCCATGCCCGGCGACCCCACCGAAAATCCATCACGACCCATATGTTGGAGCCCACTGCTATAGAAATAATTAAACTGGCAAACTCAACTCTCAGGGCATGGATGAGAAACGGAGACTCAGATATTGCCGCATCCATCGCCAAGAGAATTGAGTGCATTACTGGACTTGATAGTCGAGACAAGACACCTGATGGTGAACGGCCGGCGGAACCTTTCCAGGTGTGGTTGAGATGTTGGTGTTGGGAATGTAATGTAAGGATGGTGATGTTGAGATGTTGGTGTTGGGAATGTAATGTAAGGATGGTGATGTTGGTGTCGGGAATGTAATGTAAGGATGGTGATGTTGAGATGTTGGTGTCGGGAATGTGATGTAAGGATGGTGATGTTGGTGTCGGGAATGTAATGTAAGGATGGTGATGTTGGTGTCGGGAATGTAATGTAAGGATGGTGATGTTGAGATGTTGGTGTCGGGAATGTGATGTAAGGATGGTGATGTTGGTGTCGGGAATGTAATGTAAGGATGGTGATGTTGGTGTCGGGAATGTAATGTAAGGATGGTGATGTTGGTGTCGGGAATGTAATGTAAGGATGGTAATGTTGAGATGTTGGTGTTGGGAATGTAATGTAAGGATGGTGATGTTGGTGTTGGGAATGTAATGTAAGGATGGTGATGTTGAGATGTTGGTATCGGGAATGTGATGTAAGGATGGTGATGTTGAGATGTTGGTGTCGGGAATGTGAAGTAAGGATGGTGATTTTAAGATGTTGGTGTTAGGAATGTGATGTAAGAATGATGATGTTTAGATGTTGGTGTCGGGGATGTAATGTAAGAATGATGATGTTTAGATGTTGGTGTCGGGGATATGATGTAAGAATGATAATGTTTAGATTTTGGTGTCGAGAATGTGATGTAAAAATGATGATGTTGAGATGTTGGTGTCGGGAATGTGATGTAAGGATGGTGATGTTGAGATGTTGATGTCGGGAATGTGATGTAAGGATGGTGATGTTGAGATGTTGGTGTCGGGAATGTGATGTAAGGATGGTGATGTTGAGATGTTGATGTCGGGAATGTGATATAAGGATGGTGATGTTGAGATGTTGGTGTCGGGAATGTGATGTAAGGATGGTGATGTTGAGATGTTGGTGTCGAGAATGTGATGTAAAAATGATGATGTTTAGATGTTGTTGTCGGGAATGTGATGTACGAATGATGATTTTTAGATGTTGGTGTCGGGAATGTGATGTAAGAATGATGATGTTAAGATGTTGATGTCGGGATTATGACGTGAGGATAGTGATGTTTAGATGTTAATGTCGGGAATATGATGTGTGGATGATGATGTTTAGATCTTGATGTCGGGAATGTGATGTAAGGATGATGATGTTAAGATGTTAATGTCGGGAATATGATGTGAGGATGGCGATGTTTACATGTTGATGTCGGGAATATGATGTGTGGATGATGATGTTTAGATGTTGGTGTCGGGAATGTGATGTAAGGATGGTGATGTTGAGATGTTGATGTCGGGAATGTGATGTAAGGATGGTGATGTTGAGATGTTGGTGTCGGGAATGTGATGTAAGGATGGTGATGTTGAGATGTTGGTGTCGGGAATGTGATGTAAGGATGGTGATGTTTAGATGTTGGTGTCGGGAATGTGATGTAAGGATGGTGATGTTGATATGTTGATGTCGGGAATGTGATGTAAGGATGGTGATGTTGAGATGTTGGTGTCGGGAATGTGATGTAAGGATGGTGATGTTGAGATGTTGGTGTCGGGAATGTGATGTAAGAATGATGATGTTTAGATGTTGGTGTTAGGAATGTGATGTAAGGATGGTGATGTTGAGATGTTGGTGTCGAGAATGTGATGTAAGAATGATGATGTTTAGATGTTGTTGTCGGGAATGTGATGTAAGAATGATGATTTTTAGATGTTGGTGTCGGGAATGTGATGTAAGAATGATGATGTTAAGATGTTGATGTCGGGATTATGACGTGAGGATAGTGATGTTTAGATGTTAATGTCGGGAATATGATGTGTGGATGATGATGTTTAGATCTTGATGTCGGGAATGTGATGTAAGGATGATGATGTTAAGATGTTAATGTCGGGAATATGATGTGAGGATGGCGATGTTTAGATGTTGATGTCGGGAATATGATGTGTGGATGATGATGTTTAGATGTTGATGTCGGGAATGTGATGTAAGAATGATGATGTTAAGATGTTGTTGTCGGGATTATGACGTGAGGATAGTGATGTTTAGATGTTAATGTCGGGAATATGATGTGGGGATGGTGATGTTAAGATGTTAATGTCGGGAATATGATGTGAGAATGGTGATATTGAGATGTTGGTTTCAGGTATGCTATGTGAGGATTGTGATTTTGGTTTGGGGAATGTGATGTAATGATGCTATGTGGCTGTTTGGATGTGTTAAAATTGTGTTGGCTCGAGCACAGTGTTGTTGCGATGATATGTTAATTGTTGTTGAAATATAGGGTTGTTAATTTTTTAGTAAATGTGACGTCACAACTTGTGGATGATTCCATGATTTCCCATTCAGCAAATCTGTGGATGGTTGTGGTTATTGTTGTTAAAATGTTAGTGCTTCAAGATGTTGGATTGTGGATGATGTTATTGTGTGGATTTTGTTACTTTTGTGAAGATGTTATTATTGTGGGAATATTGCTGTGGATATGTTATTAGTGACAAAATGTTATTAGTGCTGAAATGTTATTGATGACGAAATGTTATTGGTGCTGAAATGTTATTAGTGACGAAATGTTATTGGTGCTGAAATGTTATTATTGACGAAATGTTATTATTGACGAAATGTTATTGGTGCTGAAAAGTTATTAGTGACGAAATGTTATTAGTGCTGAAATGTTATTGGTGCTGAAATGTTGTTAGTGATGAGATGTTATTAGTGACGAAATGTTATTGGTGCTGAAATGTTATTGTTGTGGAAATGTTATTGGTGCTGAAATGTTATTGGTGCTGAAATGTTATTGGTGCTGCAATGTTATTGGTGCTGAAATGTTATTGGTGCTGAAATGTTATTGGTGCTGAAATGTTATTGGTGCTGAAATGTTATTGGTGCTGAAATGTTATTGGTGCTGAAATGTTATTGGTGCTGAAATGTTATTGTTGTGGAAATGTTATTGGTGCTGAAATGTTATTGATGCTGAAATGTTATTGTTGTTTTAGAATATTATTGTTGTGATAATGATATGGTTATAGAAATGTTATTGTTGTGATAATGTTATTATTAAAGCGATGTTATTGTTGTTGGGACGATATTGATGCTGTTATTGTTATATTAATAATTGTGGGGATATAGGCAATGAAATACGGTGAATGTGTAAAAAGGCAAAAGAAGACCGGCTCAACCAAACATGTCTAGAAGTCGAAACTATGGAAAGTAAACAAAACATAAGAGAGATGCACACAGAAATAAAGAGAATGACTAATAAAGACAAAAAACTGCAGGAATCGGATGTATAGCAAACAAAGAGGGAAGAATGCTATCAGACAACAAAGATATAATAGATAGATGGCAAGAATATATAACAGAATTATTTCATGACGAAAGGGACAAAAAGCCAGACATAAAATGTACATACAACTATAAAATCCTGAAATCCGAAGTAGAAAAAGCCATAAAAACAATGAAAAAGGGAAAAGCAGCAGGGTCTGACAATATACAGATAGAGATGATACAGGCTCTAGAAGAGTTTGGCGTCGAAGTGATCACAGACATATGCAATGACATATACCATACAGGATACATACCAAACGAACTAAAAACATCAACTTTCATTGCATTGCCTAAAAAGAATGGTGCAGTTGAATGCAGTGACTTCAGAACAATAAGCCTAATGAGCCAGGTAACAAAATTTTACTAAAAGTTATACAGGGAAGGATTCAGAATAAAATCAATACTGAATTAGATGAGCAACAATTTGGATTCAGGAAAAAGAGTGGCACAAAAAAAGCCATATTTAGCATGAGAACATTGATTGAAAAGTACACAGAAGTAAACAAACCAATATATGCCTGCTTTATAGACTACACCAAAGCTTTCGATAGAATACACCATAACCAACTTATAGACTGCCTAAAGGATATAAATCTAGACGACGCAGACATACGACTAATATGTAATTTGTACTGGGAGCAAACAGCAATAATAAGATATAACAAGGAGAACTCTACACCCATGGACATAAAAAGAAGAGTAAGACAAGGATGCATCCTATCACCAAGCTTGTTCAATCTATACACTGAGCAAATCTTTAAAAACATCTCAGAGATACGAGGTCTAAACATTAATGGAAAGATAATCAATAACCAAAGATATGCTGATGATACTGTTCTACTACCAGAAAATCCTAAAAACCTACAACAATTGCTTAATGTGATAAACACAACAAGCAAAAAATATGGACTAGAAATGAATATCAAAAAGACTAAAACTATGATTATAAACAAAGAAAATTCTCAAGACCTACAATTAAATATCACAGTTGAGGGAACACATCTGGAGACAGTCCAGAGTTACAACTACCTAGTACATACTATAACCAATGATGGAAAATGTAAAATTGAAATAAGCAAAAGAATAGGTATGGCAAAAAGTAATTTTAATGCCATGAAAAATATACTAACAACAAAACAAATATCAGCAGGGCTGAAACTAAGAATGGCAAAATGTTACATCTTCTCAATATTCCTGTATGGTGCAGAAACATGGACATTAGACAAGAAAACAGAACAGAAAATTGAAGCCTTTGAAATGTGGATTTATAGAAGAATAGGTAGAATTGGATGGAAACAAAAGATAACAAACGATAAAGTTTTAAAACAACTGAAAATAAAAAGAGAACTACTAAATACAATTAAGACAAGACAAATGAAATTTTTGGGGCATGTTAAAAGACACAACAGCCTACTAAAAGTAATATTGGAAGGAAAAATACAAGGCAAAAGAGGCAGAGGCAGACCAAAACTAACATGGACGAGTAACATCAAAAGGTGGACAAGTCAATCTATGTCAGCCTGCACCATCAAAGCAAGAAACAGAGTAGAATGGCGATCCATGGTAGCCAACCTTCGTTGCGGAGAGGGTACACGATGATGATGATGATGAATTTTGGGGGGATGTTATTGCAGCAATGCTATAGTTGCGGGAGAGCTATTGTCTAGCTTTTAAGACGAAATTAACTCTTTCCATACGTTTAAGACGAAATTAACTCTTTCCATACGTTTAAAACGAAATTAACTCTTTCCATACGTTTAAGACAAAATTAACTCTTTCTATACGTTTAAGACAAAATTAACTCTTTCCATACGTTTAAGACGAAATTAACTCTTTCCGTACGTTTCGACACATTGTACGTCATGTCGATTACCGTCATGTACGTTTAGCCGCACAGTGCGTCACTCTCAATTTATTCGTTTAAATCATCATGAAACCATATTAATTTGTACATGTCTTGTATCATCTTGGTCTTGGTGAAATCCAATTCCTTGTTCAATCTTCTAAACATTCATATCTAATATGTTCTGTTTTGGATAAATCTAAACATTCATATCTAATATGTTCTGTTTTGGATAAACATGCACATCGATATTTAAAATAATGATAAAATGCTGTCTTTGAAATCTCTTCCGTTGCATTGATAACAACCTTCTGTACTGAAAGAGTTAATTTAGACATTTGTTTGTGTTTCCCTGTGAACGGCAGGATCGTAAACACTGTGAATTTACCATCAACAGGTGGTCAACTATGGACTAGGGGACATTACGACGTCCACTTTGATCCTCCAACCGTGAGTGTTCTTGGGCTTTAGGCTCATATCCTTAGTGGCAAATAATGTGTAACGGCCCAGTGTTCATATATTTTTTTTTAAATTAAAAACATATTTAATAACTGATGTGGTCGGCAGTACGCCAGGCCTCCATACTTTGCTGGAAAAAAATGAATGGTACATATTTCCAAAAACAGGGTGAACTCTGAAGCAGTTTAAGTCCAAAAAAAATTCCAAAAAATTGGAGGCAATAATATAAATAATCTAAGGTATGCTGATGATACAGTCTTAATGGCTAAGAGTAAAAATGAGTTACAAGAAATGTTAGACATTTAGCGAAGGAAAGCAAAAATAAAAGACAGAAGTAATGGTAACAACAAAGAAAAATACATCACTGCAATGCACAATAAATACAATTGGAGCAATATTAAAACAGGTAAATGAATGTAAATATTTGGAAACTTTGTTAACCTCAGACGGAAGATGTACACAAGAGGTGAGATGTAAAATGGCTCAAGAAAAAGCAGCTTTCCAAAAAATGAGAACGATACTATGCAATCCATTTTTGACAATAGAAACAAGAAAAAGAGTTCTTAAATGTTATGTAGAGCCAGTTTTCAAAATCCACATATGGATGTGAATCATGGACATAAGACAACAGACAAGAAAATTACTGTAGAGGCTGTAGAAATGTGGTTATACAGAAGAATGTTGAGAATACCATGGAAAGTTAAGAAGAATAATGAAAACGTTTTAAAAGAGGCCAAAGCAAAAAGAGAGCTAATTTCCAATATTAGGAAGAAACAATCATCATTTTTTTGGCCATGCAATGAGAAGAGAACAACTGGAATATATTGTAACAACTGGGAAAATAAAATTGAAGAACGCAGAGATAAAAGGAAAAAAGAATAAAGATACCAGACAGCTTAAAACAATGGTTTGGCAGAAGGTCAACAACAGAAATGATAAATAACTGTCGAGATCGAAAGTTGTGGAGAGACGTGATCACCTACGCCAGCAGGTCCGGTACTTGATGATGATGATGATGATGTCTCCATTTTGATCTATGTAGCTTCTTTGATATAGGACGTCATTACTTCTCCAACAGCTTTTCCTTCCAGGTATATTTTTTTCTTCTGTGCACATTTTATTGTTTTGTATTTTTGCCATTTCTTGTTTGATCTCAGGTCCAATTTTCCTATCCTTTGATGATGATACGATCTTTGACATCTTGACAGAGGCTTGTAACAAGCAATCATGGACATCTTGACAGAGGCTTGTAACAAGCAATCATGGACATCTTGGCAGAGGCTTGTAACAAGCAATCATGGACATCTTGACAGAGACTTGTAACAAGCAATCATGGACATCTTGACAGAGGCTTGTAACAAGCAATCATGATAAGTCAGCAGATGGGTCAAATATGAGTGTCTTGTGTTTTTATTGAACAGCTTCTCTCATGGTTGAACCTGCCACTATGGGGACAGACAGATCTATCCTCATAACAAACAAGATGTGCCTGACCTCGTCTTCTTATCTTGAGCTTCTTGTGTTCTGAAAGTGAAAGTTTCAGCTAATGCTATAACACTGTAGCAGTTTAGCGTATCTCGTAGCAGTTTAGCGTATCTCAATTAAATATGTGTCATGTTGTTTTTACTTTCTAAGACAAATGAGAAAACCAATCAGCTGTTTTCCTGGGACCGAATGGCTACATTCCTCATTTACGTGAGTATGACCCTTTTCTTTAAATATATAAATGGATATAGATAGATATGATCTGCTAAAAGCACCTTTCTAAAAAAAATGAAGATGATACTGTGCAATACATTTTTGTCAATAGAAACAAGAAAAAAGAGTTCTTTAATCTTATGTAGAATCAATGTTAGGATGTTTATGGTTAAGAAAGGTCCCGGTATAACTTTTAATTCATATTAAATTCCATAGTTGCTCAACCGCCCGTACCAGTAGAATCATCCGAATTAATATCTCAACTCCCAAACAAAGAAAGGTAACTGCAGTCCTCATCATAACAGTGTCAGTACACGCCAAAAGACAAAAGGCGAAACCGCACAGAAAGTAATCACAACCATCTGTTCCCCGTCATACGATATCATCATTCATCGTAGGCAATCGGAATATTGAAACATAATCAAAACGGAAGAAACGCACAGCTCACTGTGTGCACAGAGCAGTAAACTCAGTAGCTCCGGCAGCAAGCCGGACTTCCAATATGAGGAAACTGCAACAAGGAACACTTTTCAGTCTGAACCTCAATGGTTCCTACCGCCGAAACAACATATTGAACCAATTATGATAAATATTGCTATCAGCACAGAACATACTATTACGAACACATTAAGGGTTTCAGATCACATGCGCACACAGTAGAGGGTTTCAGATCACATGCGCACACAGTAGAGGGTTTCAGATCATATGCGCACACAGTAGAGGGTTTCAGATCATATGCGCACACAGTAGAGGGTTTCAGATCATATGCGCACACAGTAGAGGGTTTCAGATCATATGCGCACACAGTAGAGGGTTTCAGATCATATGCGCACACAGTAGAGGGTTTCAGATCATATGCGCACACAGTAGAGGGTTTCAGATCATATGCGCGTACTTCACCGGCGAAGATCCCAACAGTGGAACTTCCGATGAAGTACTACTGAGTACTACCCTGGTAACCATTTCTGTCAGTGGCTGGGTCAACCGCCGGGGTATTTTTTTCCAACCACGAGTACAACTCGCACTGCTTCCAGCGTGAATCGAACACGGGTTGTCCGAACGTGGGTAGCCGAGTAGCGTGGTTTTTACATCTAGGTTACTGAGCCCCCGCATATAATTTGTTTCTATGTAAGTATTAACTAACCTCGGGTAATTTTACCTGCTACTGTATGCAGTAAACAGTACAACCTGTGGCTGCCTCGCAGGTAAGCTCGGGAGAGTAAAATGCTAAGGGAGGGTACCCCGAAGTAAAACAACCCCACTGCCTTGTGGGTGAGACTTTTTAGTCAAAGGCTAGCGGAGCCAACCGTAAACAAACCGACGGAAGGCAACAGAAAACCGCCGTCGTAATTTCTTTGTACAGTTATGAATCGCCACAACAAGAGAGCTAATCTCCAATATTAGGAAGAAACAATCATCATTTTTTGGCCATGTAATGAGAAGGGAACAACTGGAATATATTGTAACAACTGGAAAAAATTGGGGGACGAAGAAATAGAGGGAAGCAAAGAGAAAAAATAACAGACAGCTTAAGAGAATGGCCTGGCAGAATGTCAACAACAGAAATGATAATTAACTGTCGTGATCGAAAGTTGTGGAGAGATATGATCACCTACGCCAATAAACCCGTTACGTGATGATGATGATGATGATGATGATGATGATGATGATGATGATGATGATGATGATGATGATGATGATTAACTATCCTTCGTTCTCTTACTTCTCTTTCTTTGCTTCATCTTGTACCAGTTCAGGTGTCGAGTGAGATGTAAAGTTTTGGTTTTTGCAACTCCCCTTAATTGTAGGAGTATAACTGTGTCCTGTATGAGTGATATACTTCTTCTATAATCCTCTACTACTTAAATTTTCCGGTCTAAGCATATGAAATCCATAAGAGATCACCCAATCCGGGCTGGAGCAAGCATGGACAAGTCTCGCCAGGACCTGCCAGCCTCTTTCATTTCATCATGTATGGTTCGTTGCCATTTACACGGCCACTAAGTTTCTCGTTTCTGGCTGTGCCCATCTTAACTCCCATCTCTTTCATCCGAAGGAGTGACGTGGACTCGTGGTTGTCAAAGTCCTGTGCCCTTCCCACATCTCGGAGGGTATTGATGTTATCCGCCCGATCCATTGGTTGGCCGTCCTCAACTAACCAACCTGTCCGCTCTTTCATTTCCCCGTACTCCCGCATATATATACATATATTTAAAATGTAAACATTAAAATGAAGTGGCTTATAAACACCATTCTACAGAGGAAATGAAAATTATATGGCCACGTCAAAAGACACAGCGGGCTGGAAAGAAGAATAATGGGAGGTGTGGTTTCTGGGCGACATATGTAGGGCAGACCAAGAAGAAGGTGGCTTATAGAGCTTAAAGAGACCTTGAGCATGACAACAGAAATAGAAGATCTGGCAGGAGACACAGATTCTTTCAGACGAGCTATAGTGAATGCAACCTTCTGTGGGAGATCTGGCTAGAGACAGAGATTCTTTTAGACGGGCTGTGGTGAATGTAACGTTCTGTGGGAGATCTGGCTAGAGACAGAGATTCTTTCAGACGGGCTGTGGTGAATGTAACGTTCTGTGGGAGATCTGGCTAGAGACAGAGATTCTTTCAGACGGGCTGTGGTGAATGTAACGTTCTGTGGGAGATCTGGCTAGAGACAGAGATTCTTTCAGACGGGCTGTGGTGAATGTAACTTTCTGTGGGAGATCTGCCTAGAGACAGAGATTCTTTCAGACGGGCTGTGGTGAATGCAACTTTCTGGGTGAGATCTGCATAGAGACAGAGATTCTTTCAGACGGGCTATAGTGAATGCAACGTTCTGCAAAAGACGCACAACCAGTTAAAAACCATAATTAAATGTAAATTAAATAGAATGTTGGTATATGACTTTGCCAGAGTAAAAACTTATATGACGACGTTGAAGACTGTGTTGATACCATCAACATATCAGTGGGGCATTCCAAGAATGTGTAGATACCATCAACATATCAGTGGGGCATTCCAAGACTGTGTTGATACCATCAACATATCAGTGGGGCATTCCAAGAATGTGTTGATACCAACAACATATCAGTGGGGCATTCCAAGAATGTGTAGATACCATCAACATATCAGTGGGGCATTCCAAGAATGTGTAGATACCATCAACATATCAGTGGGGCATTCCAAGAATGTGTAGATACCATCAACATATCAGTGGGGCATTCCAAGAATGTGTTGATACCAACAACATATCAGTGGGGCATTCCAAGAATGTGTAGATACCATCAACATATCAGTGGGGCATTCCAAGAATGTGTTGATACCATCAACATATCAGTGGGGCATTCCAAGACTGTGTTGATACCATCAACATATCAGTGGGGCATTCCAAGAATATGTAGATCACTTGACGTTACTGTTTCATTCACAGCTGACTGACGTGGAGAAGGGCGGGGCCACTGTGTTTACTCGGGCAGGGATCTCAGTGACACCTGTCAAGGTGAGTCCAGACATGACAGGGAGACAAAATGGGATATTTAATTATTTCACCAAGTCGGATATTGCTATATCGGGTACGTTTGTTTACCTTCTTCTCCAGGTGGCGCTTTAGTATCTCTAATGCTGGAACATTTCTCAGTTTTAATAAATGAATATGTTCTAAGTCCAGTACAATCTTCTTGTAAATAACAATTTTTATTTATGGGAGTGGTTTAGATTTTTAAAACTTTTCAATAATTAAGGAATTCGTTCTAGTTTAACCCTTTTGAATATTAGCGTTTGATCGTGTGGACAGGAACAAACATGCAAACTTTAGAAACCTACGGGGTAGCAGGACAACTACTAGATAATATAATGGCATTATATAAAAACAGTCAAAGTGCCGTTAGAAAATCGGAAGGTCTGTCAGAATGGTTTCAGGTTACAACAGGTGTAAGACAAGGATGCGTCCTCTCACCACTGCTCTTCATCATATATATGGACAAAATAAATGAGGAAACAACCAACAATAAGGACAAATCAAATAACACAGAGGTAGAAAACTCCAACATCAACGAGCTACTCTTCGCAGATGACCAATGCCTAATATATGAGGATGAAAACCTGCTACAACAGCATTTAACATCTCTAGATAAAAGCTGCACAAACTACGTATGAAAATTAACACAGCAAAAACAGAGGCTATAAGAATATGTAAATTAAGACACCCATTAAACATTAAGATCAAAAATAAAGAAATAAAACAAGTAGAGGAATTCAAGTATTTAGGCACAATGTTCACAGAAGATGGAAAACTAGACAGAGAAATTGACATGAGAATACAAAAAGCAAATGCTGTCACATACCAGCTTTCACCATTGTTAAGACATCCAAACATTTCTATTCCAGCTAAACAACAAATAATAAATAGCATCTTCATACCAACTTTGTGCTATGAAAGTCAAACATGGACCCTTTCTAAATCACAATTAAGAAAGATCAATACATGTGAGATGCGTTGCTTGAGAAAAGTAACAAACAACACAAGAAGAGATAGAATACCAAATGAAAATATAAGAAAAATGGTAGGAATAAAACCCTGCCAAGAATATATAGAACAACAACAACTTAAATGGTTGGGCCACCTGGTCAGAATGAATCCTCACCAATCACCATCAAGGGCGTTCTTCTCGAGAATGCATGGGAAAAGACCAAGAGGAAGACCCAGAAGAAGATGGATAGATGCAGTGACAGAGACATGTAACAACAAAGGAAAATCACTAATTCAGACAGTTCGAACAGCTCAAGAACGACAAATGATATAACCACGACACCTTTTAGGTATCAGTGAAAAGAGAAAAGTAGAAGATGGATAGATGCAGTGACAGAGACATGTAACAACCAAGGAAAATCACTAATTCGGACAGTTGGAGCAGCTCAAGAACGACAAATGATATAAACCACGACACCTTTTAGGTATCAGTGAAAAGAGAAAAGAAGAAGATGGATAGATGCAGTGACAAAGACATGTAACAACAAAGGAAAATCACTATTTCAGACAGTTGGAGCAGCTCAAGAACGACAAATGATATAAACCACGACACCTTTTAGGTATCAGTGAGAAAGAGAAAAGAAGAAGATGGATAGATGCAGTGACAGAGACATGTAACAACAAAGGAAAATCACTAATTCAGACAGTTCGAGCAGCTCAAGAACGACAAATGATATAAACCACGACACCTTTTAGGTATCAGTGAAAAGAGAAAAGAAGAGGAAGAATATTAGCGAAAAATAATTAGGTTGATATTTATGAGAGTTTATGTTTCAAAGATTTACAAACCTGACTCTTCATGTTTCAAAGATTTACAAACCTGACTCTTCATGTTTCAAAGATTTACAAACCTGACTCACCTGATTCTTTATCTTTCAAAGATGTACAAACATGACGCTTTATGTTTCAAAGATGTACAAACATGACGCTTTATGTTTCAAAGATGTACAAACATGACGCTTTATGTTTCAAAGATGTACAAACATGACGCTTTATGTTTCAAAGATGTACAAACATGACGCTTTATCTTTCAAAGATGTACAAACATGACGCTTTATGTTTCAAAGATGTACAAACATGACGCTTTATGTTTCAAAGATGTACAAACATGACGCTTTATGTTTCAAAGATGTACAAATCTGACTCTTTTCTTGTCTGGAGTATTCTTCATTCATCACAAGTGCACTCCAGTCCACCTTTATTTGCCAGAAAAATTTCTGCTACCAATTTTAGTGGGAACCACGGAGCCTTAATTGTCAAAGTCTCTGAACTATTCTCTATCCAGTCTCTGAACTATTCTCTATCCAGTCTCTGAATTATTCTCTATCCAGTCTCTGAACTATTCTCTATCCAGTCTCTGAACTATTCTCTATCCAGTCTCTGAATTATTCTCTATCCAGTCTCTGAACTATTCTCTATCCAGTCTCTGAACTATTCTCTATCCAGTCTCTGAACTATTCTCTATCCAATCTCTGAACTATTCTCTATCCAGTGTCTGAACTATTCTCTATCCAATCTCTGAACTATTCTCTATCCAGTATCTGAACTATTCTCTATCCAGTATCTGAACTATTCTCTATCCAATCTCTGAACTATTCTCTATCCAGTGTCTGAACTATTCTCTATCCAATCTCTGAACTATTCTCTATCCAGTATCTGAACTATTCTCTATCCAGTATCTGAACTATTCTCTATCCAGTCTCTGAACTATTCTCTATCCAGTATCTGAACTATTCTCTATCCAGTGTCTGAACTATTCTCTATCCAATCTCTGAACTATTCTCTATCCAGTATCTGAACTATTCTCTATCCAGTCTCTGAACTATTCTCTATCCAGTATCTGAACTATTCTCTATCCAATCTCTGAACTATTCTCTATCCAGTGTCTGAACTATTTTCAATCCAATCTCTGAACTATTCTCTATCCTGTCTCTGAACTATTCTCTATCCAGTCTCTGAACTATTCTCTATCCAGTATCTGAACTATTCTCTATCCAATCTCTGAACTATTCTCTATCCAGTCTCTGAACTATTCTCTATCCAGTATCTGAACTATTCTCTATCCAATCTCTGAACTATTCTCTATCCAGTGTCTGAACTATTCTCTATCCAATCTCTGAACTATTCTCTATCCAGTATCTGAACTATTCTCTATCCAGTCTCTGAACTATTCTCTATCCAGTATCTGAACTATTCTCTATCCAGTCTCTGAATTATTCTCTATCCAGTCTCTGAATTATTCTCTATCCGGTCTCTGAACTATTCTCTATCCAGTCTCAAAACTATTCTCTATCCAGTGTCTGAATTATTCTCAACCCAGTTTCTGAACTATTCTCTATCCAGTCTCTGAATTATTCTCTATCCAGTCTCTGAACTATTCTCAACCCAGTTTCTGAACTATTCTCTATCCAGTCTCAGAATTATTCTCTATCCAGTCTCTGAATTATTCTCTATCCAGTCTCAAAACTATTCTCTATCCAGTCTCTGAATTATTTTCTCTATCCAGTCTCTGAACCATTCTCTATCCAGTCTCTGAATTATTCTCTATCCAGTCTCTGAACTATTCTCTATCCAGTCTCTGAATTATTCTCTATCCAGTCTCTGAACTATTCTCAACCCAGTCTCTGAATTATTCTCTATCCAGTCTCTGAACTATTCTCTATCCAGTCTCTGAATTATTCTCTATCCAGTCTCTGAACTATTCTCTATCCAGTCTTTGAACCATTCTCTATCCAGTCTCTGAATTATTCTCTATCCAGTCTCTGAACTATTCTCTATCCAGTCTCTGAACTATTCTCTATCCAGTCTCTGAACCATTCTTTATCCAGTTTCTGAATTATTCTCTATCCAGTCTCTGAACTATTCTCTATCCAGTCTCTGAATTATTCTCTATCCAGTCTGTGAATTATTCTCTATCCAGTCTCTGAACCATTCTCTATCCAGTCTCTGAATTATTCTCTATCCAGTCTCTGAACTATTCTCTATCCAGTCTCTGTACAATCATGTACCGAACAATCATTAACAGATTTCAACAAAAATGTCCCTGCAAGCCTGTAAGTCCCTACTATAAGTAAAGTAAAGAACCCCGTCACGCCAAATAGCATTTAGGGAATATGGTGTTAGTGACCACAATTGTTATAGTAAAAGTAAAGTACCCCCGTCACGCCAAGTGGCGTATGGAGAAATATGGTGTTAGTGACCCTATATTTTACAGACCTTCAGCACATGATTTTTGGGGTAATGTGGTCAGTATTACGCCCGTGCTGCTCTACTTTCCCAGAAAAAATCCGGTACCCATTTAAGGCTGGGTGAACCCGGAAGCCGTCGGTTGGGATCGAACCCTACCCCTTGTCCGTGGTAGTCCAGTTCACTAAGCAGCGAGCTATCGCGGCTCCCTAAGTCCCTGCGGTAGACACAGACAATCTATCGGTTCATTCCTCGTCCAGTCAGTGTCTAGGAGAAAACATTTCCCAACGACTTAATCCTCATATTCTCCTTCTTCTTTTCCTAAGTATTATTATTTTGACAATCGAAACAAGAAAAAGAGTTCTCAAATATTATGTAGAGTCAGTCTTAAAATATGGATGTGAACCATGGACAATAGGACAACAGACAAGAAAATCACTGGAGTCTTAGGAAATGTAGCTTTACAGAAGAATGTTCAGAATACCATGGACAGCTAAGAAGAGTAATAAAGATGTTCTGAAAGAGGCCAAAGCAAAAAGAGAGCTAATTTCCAATATTAGGAAGAAACAATCATCATTGTTTGGCCATGTAATGAGAAGAGAACAGCTGGAATATATTGTAACAACTGGGAAAATTGTGGGACGAAGAGATAGAGGGAAGCAAAGAGAAAAGATACCAGACAGCTTAAGAGAATGGCTTGGCAGAAGGTCAACAACAGAAATGATAAATAACTGTAGAGATCTAAAGTTGTGGAGAGACATGATCACCTACGCCAGCAGGCCCAGAACTTGATGATGAATTATTATTATTCTTGCTCTTTTTTCTCCTTCTTTTTCTTAAACCTCTCCTTATCATTCATCATCATCATCATCGAGTGCCATCTCCGCAACGAAGGTTGGCTACCATGGAGCGCCATTCTGCTCTGTCTCTTGCTTTGATGGTGCAGGTTGTCATAGGCTGAGTTATTCATCTTTTGATGTTACTCGTCCATGTTAGTGTTGGTCTGCCTCTGCCTCTTTTACCTTGTATTTTCTCTTCCAAGATTACTTTTAGTAGGCTGTTGTGTCTTTTAACATGGCCCAAATTTCGTATTTGTCTAGTTTGAATTGTGTTTAGTAGTTCTTTTTTTTCATTTTTAGTCCTTCTAAGACTTCATCGTATTTCTATTATTGTTATTATTAGAATTGTTATTATCTATTATTATTATTAATTTTATTATTAGTCTTACTTTTCTTCTTCCTATTTTTTATTATTCTTCTTACTCGTTTTTATCTTTTCTTCCTCTTCTTCCTCTTTTTATATTTATTAAATTCATCATTTTATTCTTCATCTGATAACAACTGAGTGCTGTTCGGCCACCACTGACAGACTGTCATCATTTCTCTCTAGATTCAGTTATTGTTTTAGACTACAAAGTCGAGTTATGTTCATTAAATATGTTATCTTCAAATCTCTTTCTCTACCTAGGTCTTCGCTCCTTCCATATCCACTTACAAAACGTTCATTGCCAGGTCAGACGATAGAGATACGTAAAAAACTAAAGTACCCCCGTCACGCCAAGTGGCGTATAGGGAAATATGGTGTTAATGACCCTATATTTTACAGACCTTCAGCACATGATTTTTGGGGTAATGTGGTCAGTATTACGCCCGTGCTGGTTTACTTTCCCATTAAAAAATCCGGTACCCATTTAAGGCTGGGTGAACCCGGAAGCCGTCGGTTGGGATCGAACCCTATCCCTTGTCCGTGGTAGTCCAGTTCACTAACCACTGAGCTATCGCGGCTCCCGATCGAGATATGTGGCCAAGCCATTTCATTTTACGTTTCTTCACAATAGCTACAACATCATCATGTGCACCGATTGTTTGGTGTTTTCGTTGTGTAAGCCCTCACGTCTTCTTTCTTCTTTTCGCTTTCTCACTGATACCAAAAGGTGTCGTGGTTTATATCATTTGTCGTTCTTGAGCTGCTCGAACTGTCTGAATTAGTGATTTTCCTTTGTTGTTACATGTCTCTGTCATTGCATCTATCCATCTTCTTCTTTTCTCTTCTCACTGATACCTAAAAGGTGTCGTGGTTTATATCATTTGTCGTTCTTGAGCTGCTCGAACTGTCTGAATTAGTGATTTTCCTTTGTTGTTACATGTCTCTGTCATTGCATCTATCCATCTTCTTCTTTTCTCTTTCTCACTGATACCTAAAAGGTGTCGTGGTTTATATCATTTGTCGTTCTTGAGCTGCTCGAATTGTCTGAATTAGTGATTTTCCTTTGTTGTTACATGTCTCTGTCATTGCATCTATCCATCTTCTTCTTTTCTCTTTCTCACTGATACCTAAAAGGTGTCGTGGTTTATATCATTTGTCGTTCTTGAGCAGTTCGAACTGTCTGAATTAGTGATTTTCCTTTGTTGTTACATGTCTCTGTCACTGCATCTATCCATCTTCTTCTTTTCTCTTTCTCACTGATACCTAAAAGGTGTCGTGGTTTATATCATTTGTCGTTCTTGAGCTGTTCGAACTGTCTGAATTAGTGATTTTCCTTTGTTGTTACATGTCTCTGTCACTGCATCTATCCATCTTCTTCTTTTCTCTTTCTCACTGATACCTAAAAGGTGTCGTGGTTTATATCATTTGTCGTTCTTGAGCTGTTCGAACTGTCTGAATTAGTGATTTTCCTTTGTTGTTACATGTCTCTGTCACTGCATCTATCCATCTTCTTCTTTTCTCTTTCTCACTGATACCTAAAAGGTGTCGTGGTTTATATCATTTGTCGTTCTTGAGCTGTTCGAACTGTCTGAATTAGTGATTTTCCTTTGTTGTTACATGTCTCTATCACTGTAAGTAGTTGTAAAGTACCCCCGTCACGCCAAGTGACGTATAGGTAATATGGCGTTAGTGACCATAAATTTTACAGACCTTCGGCATATGATTTTTGGGGTAATGAGGTCAGTATTACGCCCGTGCCGATTTACTTTTCCAGAAAAAAATCCGGTACCCATTAAAGGCTGGGTGAACCCGGAAGCCGTCGGTTGGGATCGAACCCTACCTCTTGTCCTTTGTAGCCCAGTTCACTAACCACTGAGCTATCGCGGCTCCTCTATGTCACTGCATCTATCCAAATTCTTCTGGGTCTTCCTCTTGGTCTTTTTCACACACAAGCACACTTGAATTTCTTTTTTTTTTTTACTACGGGCATTGAAATTCCTTTATAATTTAAATTTGACTCCCATCGCAAATTTGCAACGTGTTGCCAGCACAGTCACGCACCGGAAGTCCAGACCTCACGTCAATACAGTGAATAATAGAAGTCAATAAATAGCTCATTCGTATTTCTGTCATTACTTATGAAACAACCCTTTGGAAGACTTCACTACAGCTGTCCCATTAACTCTTTCAGTGCGGAAGGTTATTGTGAATTTATCGGTAGAGATTTCAGAGAACAAATTTTTCATGTTTTTAGATATTTAACTACATGATTATATTTATCTAATCTTTAACAAATTATATCTGAATTTTTAGAAAATTGAAGAAGGAATTATATTTCACCAATACCAAGATGATACAAGACCTATGAAAAGAATATGGTTTGATGACAGTTGACACTAATCAAACTGAGAGTGACGCACAGTGCGGCTAAACGTACATGACGGAAATCGGCATGGCACATGGTGCGTCGAGACGTACGGAAAGAGTTAAGTCTAAAGTCCCAACTAAGTGTTCAGGACTAAAGCCTAAGATGTTGATACTAGGAGGTTCTCTCCACTGATGGAAAAGTGGGCCCAATCAAATAGCGAGCAAGAACATCAAACTTAAAGTCCCAACTAAGTGTTCAGGACTAAAGCCTAAGATGTTCATACTAGGAGGTTCTCTCCACTGATGGAAAAGTGGGCCCAATCAAATAGCAAGCAAGAACATCAAACTTAGATTATTCAACTCAAACGTATTATCAACCATTACCTACATAAAGGTCAAGTACGAGACTTGATTTAGCGTCTTAACATGTGAGTTTTCAACCATATGTGCTCGGCCGCCTATCCAGAAGTGTTCGGAGACTTCTGGATAGTGTCGCTTCAAGCATCGAAACTCACGATGCGAGGCAGCATTCCTCACCTTCTCGGAGTACTACCCTGGTACCCATTTCTGCCAGCGGCTGGGTCGACCGCGGGTTTTTTTTTCCAACCACGAGTACAACTCACACTGTTTCCATCGGGAATCAAAAGACGGTTTGTCGAAACATCGGTAGCCCAGTCCAGTGGTTTTCCCAACGAGGCTACCGAGGCCCCTAACACTTACCTACGCATGTGAAAGCTGGAAAACAACAAAAGAGATTGAGAGAAAGCTAAACACTTTTGAAGACAAATGCCTAAGAAAAATACTCTGTGTACAATGGAATGAATTCAAGACTAATATAGAGATTAGAAATGGCCATGCAACCAACGAACTCATGCACAATTAGGAAGAGAAGTCGGACATATGTCGGACAAATGATGAAAAGAGACAACAAGAGGATCTCAAGACAAACTCTTACGTGGGAAACATCAGGATACAGAAAAGAGGAAGAGCAATAGAAACACTGAAAAGAACACACAAGAAAAGTTAGCAGACATAGACTCATTTGACAAAATCGAACATCGAATTATTAGATGAGATCGAACATTGAATCATTAGATGAGATCGAACATCGAATTATTAGATGAGATCGAACATCGAATCATTAGATAAGATCGAATATCGAATCATTAGATGAGATCGAACATCGAATCATTAGATGAGATCGAACATAGAATCATTAGATGAGATCGAACATTGAATCATTAGATGAGATCGAACATCAAATCATTAGATGAGATCGAACATTGAATCATTAGATGAGATCGAACATAGAATCATTAGATGAGATCGAACATTGAATCATTAGATGAGATCGAACATAGAATCATTAGATGAGATCGAACATCGAATCATTAGATGAGATCGAACATAGAATCATTAGATGAGATCGAACATAGAATCATTAGATGAGATCGAACATCGAATCATTAGATGAGATCGAACATCGAATCATTAGATGAGATCGAACATCAAATCATTAGATGAGATCGAACATCAAATCATTAGATGAGATCGAACATTGAATCATTAGATGAGATCGAACATCTAATCATTAGATGAGATCGAACATCAAATCATTAGATGAGATCGAACATCAAATCATTAGATGAGATCGAACATCAAATCATTAGATGAGATCGAACATTGAATCATTAGATGAGATCGAACATCAAATCATTAGATGTGATCGAACATCGAATCATTAGATGAGATCGAATATCGAATCATTAGATGAGATCGAACATCGAATCATTAGATGAGATCGAACATTGAATCATTAGATGAGATCGAACATTGAATCATTAGATGAGATCGAACATTGAATCATTAGATGAGATCGAACATTGAATCATTAGATGAGATCGAACATCGAATCATTAGATGAGATCGAACATCGAATCATTAGATGAGATCGAACATTGAATCATTAGATGAGATCGAACATCAAATCATTATATGAGATCGAACATTGAATCATTAGATGAGATCGAACATCGAATCATTAGATGAGATCGAACATCAAATCATTAGATGAGATCGAACATTGAATCATTAGATGAGATCGAACATTGAATCATTAGATGAGATCGAACATTGAATCATTAGATGAGATCGAACATTGAATCATTAGATGAGATCGAACATCGAATCATTAGATGAGATCGAACATTGAATCATTAGATGAGATCGAACATCGAATCATTAGATGAGATCGAACATCGAATCATTAGATGAGATTGAACATTGAATCATTAGATGAGATCGAACATCGCTCCAGAAATAGAGACGGATGGCGAAAAACAACGAGCCCTATGTGACGTCACGCGGTGATACGCAAAATGATATTTCTTGAAATGATAATTAACCATTTTCTGTGCTTTCTCTGAGCATAAAATGTTTATCCCTTACCGTCCTGCTGAATCAGTCGTAAGTTAAGAGCTTAATTATTTGAGAAAAATAACCTCTACTGAGATGACATGTGTTAGACGAATGACAGGAAACAGCTTGAGAGATAAGATCAGAAACGAAGAGCAGAGAAAAAAGCTAGGAAAAACCTCCCGCCATATCATATATAAAGAAACAACAAATAAAATTGTTTGGCCACGTGACAAGGCAGAGTGATCAAAACACAACACAACGAGCCTTCAATAAACGTTGCGAGAACACCAGACCCAAGGATCGACCACGAAAAAAATGGATCGATGGAATATTAGAAACACTAGGAAACCTAATAGCAGTATAACCGAACAGAAGAGCAAAAGACCTCAAATTATATCTCCCCTCGACGCTGAAGGAACGAAGAAGAAAATAATTAACCCTAGTAAAAAGTACCCCCCGTCACGCCAAGTGGCGGCGTATAGGGAAATATGGTGTTAGTGACCCTATATTTTACAGACCTTCAGCACATGATTTTTGGGGTAATGTGGTCGGTAATTAACCCTAGTTCATAAATAAAAACTTGTTATGTACACAGCACTGGCACCTCCTGTGTAAGTGATTAGCTAGTCAGACCTCCATCTGCTACATGAGATCCACACAGAAATCAATCACTTACGACTATTGATTTCTTCTTCTACCTTTTTAGCTCCCAGTGGAGCATAGGTCTTCAACAAACATTTTCCAAGTCATTCTGTTTTTTGCCATTGTTTTAAGTTCCTTCCATGTCTTCCCCATCATCTTCATCTCTGCTTCTATCTGTCTTCTCCAAGAATTCCTTGGTCTTCCTCTTTGTCTTTTCCCTGGGGATTCTAAAAAAGTGCATGTTGTGTAATACTCTTAGTTGGCTTCCGTAGTGTGTGTCCTATCCAGCGCCATCGTCTTCGCAACTGTCCATGTTTGTGAAGTTTTTTCGGCTTATTTTTTTTACTGTATGGGATAGCCAATCCCATGCCCAACCCTCCTTTCTCGCCTCTTACGAATATGTTTGGTAGGGTACAGACTATTGATTTAACCAGATAATATTATTGGTTAAATCAAAATAATTATTTTATTTTTCATTTTAGATTGTTTAAAGTTAATATTTTCTCTCCAATCAGAACATGGCTTTGATGTGGTACAATTTTAACCCCGCCCTCGAACTGGATAACGGAACCTACCACGCCGGATGCCCTGTGGTGATTGGCCAGAAATGGAGTAGGTGTAATACTGTTTGTTTATGATTGGTTACCTCCCTTGAAGGCTTGGAAGCTTAGATAAAGCGATCAATGTATTCGGTAATAGACAAAGGATCGCGATGCCGCGGTGAAGCTGGAGATGGTGAAACGAGGTGAGAACAGTGTATTATGGAGATAGGCATCATCATAAGGTGCCATGCGCGTAGGCGATCATCTCTCTCCACATCACTCGGACCTTCATACATGTCATAATTTAAGTCTGTGATCTTTTGTTATACCATTTGGATAAGCTGTTCAATATTTCTTTTCTCTTTGTTTTCCTCTGCTCCTCTTTCCATTCATTCTACCGGCTGTTATAGTTGTTCCACTGCCTTCCTTTCGCATGTCATTCCCAAATAATGTAGATTGTCTCTCCTGTATGATTTTGATGATATTTCTGGTTTCTTCAGCTCGTTTTAAACATTTCCCAGAAAAAAAATCCGGTACCCATTACAGGCTGGGTGAACCCGGAAGCCGTCGGTTGGGATCGAACCCTACCTCTTATCCTTTGTAATCCAGTTCACTAACCACTCAGCTAACGCGGCTCACAAACACACATATACAATATATTAAATATTATGCGAGACAGTGAGTAAAACTGCAAAAATATGTAAAATAAACATAAGTGATATTAAGCAGTTAAACCAGTACTTGTTCAACAAACAAACAAACAAACAACAACGTTTTGCCAAAGCACTTCATCACGTACAAAAGAAAAAAATTCAAACAAACATAAAAGGCACGTACTAATCTAAAGATGGTGGAAGAAGAAGAGTTGACAGGGTCTATGTGCCTGTTGGTGAAATGATAAATAATGAAGAGGGCAGCTAGCATTTCGAGGGCCAAAAAGGAGCCAAATAGTGAAAATGGAGAAAAGGTCCCATGAGAATGGATGAGTCTGGGAGTCCAATAAGATATGGAGGAATATAAGAAACAGCACTGGTAGTGGGGAGGAGGGGGGGGGAGACGATAAAGATCATGAAGCGAGGGATAAAGATGTGACACAGGACAAAGTGGAAGCGGAGGCCTGTAATTAAAGGAAAAATTGAAAAGAATGTCATTATCTCGGATGAAAAGTGCCAGAACGGGATTTGAGTCAGTTCGAGATTTGGGTTTTGTACTTGCATTTCGTGTTTGTCCTTGTATTAATATTTGTTATTTTGAAAGTCTTAACATATGGATGTGAATCATGGACAATAGGACAACAGACAAGAAAATCTCTGGAGGTTGTAGAAATCTGGTTTTACAAAAGAATGAAAAATTCTGAAAGGGGCCAAATCAAAGAGAGCTAATTTCCAATATTAGGAAGAAACAATCATCATTTTTTGGCCATGTAATGAGAAGGGAAGAGCTGGAATATATTGTAACAACTGGGAAAATTGAGGGACGAAGAGATAGAGGGAAGCCAAGAGAAAAGATACCAGACAGCTTAAGAGAATGGCTTGACAGAAGGTCAACAACAGAAATGATAAATAACTGTCGAGATCGAAAGTTGTGGAGAGACATGATCACCTACGCCAGCAGGCGTGGTACTTGATGATGATGATGGTGATTATGATGATGATTATTGTAAGTTGACTTACTGTTTTAAATACTTAGCTACCAGTGAAATGCCAGTCCTCCCGCACAAGTGGGGTACGTAGATGAATCTGCTAGACTGAGAATTCGTGTGGATAATACAGAGCCCTTGACGGTCAATATAAGAAGTAATTTGAGTTGAATGATGGGATTTGTGCAGCAAGATATGCATATATTATTATATCTTTATTATGATTTATTGTTGGTTATTATCTTTCGTTCACTGAACGATTACTCCTAGTAAACGTCTATGTAGGCTAGTACGTGATAACTGGTAAAAGAGATATCGATGGCATCGGATAGAGACTATCTTTGGATAGAGACCTTTTGCAGAAAGAAAATAACGGTCCATGAATGATAAAAAGAAATGCAGCTCAGTTACGGCCCTTTAGCTTCATATTTTATAGAAAGTGACCAGTTTTCATATTAGGAGAAGGGAGATAATCACGTCACGCAGTCTGTCCCTTTTTCTGTTGTTTCTTATCTTTGAGTTTAAGATCCATCATCATCAAGTACCATGCCTGCCGGCGAAGGTGATCATGTCTCTCCACAACTCTCGATCTCGACAGTTATTTGTCATTTGTGTTTGACCTTCTTGCCAAGCCATTCTCTTATGCTGTTTGATATCTTTTCTCTTTGCTTCTCTCTATCACTTCGTCCCTCGATACAAATAACAAATAATAATTGTCAACTAGAATTAGAAAATTTCTCATTATTATTATTTATTTATTTTTAATTTAAAATACGTATCTGTGCTTGTGTACCTACTTAAGGCCTCCTGCAACTGTGTTCGATAACTCAACTTGTATATTCTCACCCCGCTTCTCCCCCCCCCCCCCCCCGCCTCCCCCGCCCTCCCCACAGTTGCGAACAAATGGATTTCTGCCAATGGGAACATGTTCCGACGTCGCTGTGGTCTCAGACCGGACGTGACGCAGCTGGACATAGAAGCAGACATGATGAGTGGCTACAAATAATCACGTGACCTGTTGTCAGTTTTGATCATAAGCGTATAAAATATATGTTTGTTAACAACTGTGAACAGTAAACTCAATCACAGAATCATTGTTATGTCTATAATGTTTGAACATATGTGAATGAGAGAATAAGTCATGAAAAAAGGAGATTGTATATGTTGTTACAAATTCATTTTTATTATTTTAATTAAGGAAAAAAAATAATAGGAGAAATACCTCTACTAGACGTACAATCATACATATATCTGGGCAGTAATATAGGAACAGAGAATGATACCAAAATAAGGATATCAAAAGCAAGAGGAGCATTCGTTGCAATGAGGAACACATGGAAGTCCAAAGAAATTAGGTTAAAACAACAATTAAAATGTTCAACTCTAATGTTAAGTCAGTCCCATTATATGGCTGTGAAACATGGAGGACAACAAAATTGACAATCATGAAGATACAAACTTTCATTAATGGATGCTTACGCAGAACAAAAGAGATGGAAATGGCAGGACAGAATCACTAATATGGAATTATGGAAATGTACCAGTCACATACCAGTGGATAAAGAGATACAACGAAGACGATGGCGCTGGATAGGACACACACTGCGGAAGCCAACAGAGAGTATTACACAACAGGCTCTTTTTTGGAATCCACAAGGAAAACGACAAAGAGGTAGACCAAAATATTCTGGGAGAAGACAGATGGAAACAGAGATGAAGATGATGGGGAAGACATGGAATGATCATAAAATAATGGCAAAAAACAGAACGACTTGGAAAGTGTTTGTTGATGACCTCTGCTCTACTGGGAGCTGAAAGGTGCAAGAATAATTAAGAAAAACAAGTAATTTATGAAATATAGAGGGAAAGTGTTGGTCTGTTAGACGTCGTCGATCTCTGGGGTTAGAAGGTTCATGTTCGATTCCTTTTCAAAAATCGAACCAATAAGTGTTTTCTTCATGAAGTTCTGGTGTCTCCAGGTTACGAACGAAAACAGGAGGACTCGTGTGTATTTTGCGCACGTTAAAGAACTCGTGGTACTTGAAAGTTGAAAAGAGTAGACCAAACAAATTACCGCTGCGTGGGCAAAAATTGATGAGATAATCTAACCATGCCGGAAACGGATGTGTCGGGACGAAGAGCGCGAATCTCGTGGCTTTGCCAATAACTGGCAGCACAACGCACCTCGCCCACTTGACTGGTTGACGCTAAGAAGAGGAGGAGAGATAATCATCATCAAGTACCATACCTGCTGGCGTAGGTGATCATGTCTCTTCAAACTTTCGATCACGGCTGTTATTTATTATTTCTGTTGTTGACCTTCTGCCAAGCCATTCTCTTAAACTGTCTTGTACTTTTCTCTTTGCTTCCCTCTATCTCTTCGTCCATCAACTTTCACAGGTTGTCGCAATATTTTCTGGAGAGATGACAGACAGACGCATTGACAGACAGACAAATTGACAGAGGACAGACGCATTGACAGACAGACAAATTGACAGAGGGAAAAGAAAAGTCGTCTAAGTACTGAAGAGATTGAACAGAAATAATTCAACCAAAAATAAAGATCATAACTTCTTCTTTCTTCTTCTTTTCTCTTTCACTGGTACCTAAAAGGTGTCGTGATTTATATCATTTGTCGTTCTTGTGCTGCTCGAATTGTCTGAATTAGTGATTTTCCTTTGTTGTTACATGTCTCTGTCACTGCATCTATCCATCTTCTTCTGGGTCTTCCTCTTGGTCTTTTCCCATGCATTCTCGAGAAGAACGCCCTTGATGGTGATTGGTGAGGATTCATTCTGACCAGGTGGCCGAACCATTTAAGTTGTTGTTGTTCTATTCTTGGCAGGGTTTTGTTCCTACCATTTTTCTTATGGTTTCATTTGGTATTCTATCTCTTCTTGTGTTGTTTGTTACTTTTCTCAAGCATCGCATCTCACATGTATTGATCTTTCTTAAATGGGATTTAGAAAGGGTCCATGTTTGACTTTCATAGCACAAAGTTGGTATGAAGATGCTATTTATCATTTGTTGTTTAGCTGGCATAGAAATGTTTGGATGTCTTAACAATGGTGAAAGCTGGTATGTGACAGCATTTGCTTTTTGTATTCTCATGTCAATTTCTCTGTCTAGTTTTCCATCTTCTGTGAACATTGCGCCTAAATACTTGAATTCCTCTACTTGTTTTATTTCTTTGTCTTTGATCTTGATGTTTAATGGGTGTCTCAATTTGCTTATTCTTATAGCCTCTGTTTTTGCTGTGTTAATTTTCATACTGTAGTTTGTGCAGCTTTTATCTAGAGATGTTAAATGCTGTTGTAGCAGGTTTTCATCCTCATATATTAGGCATTGGTCATCTGCGAAGAGTAGCTCATTGATGTTGGAGTTTTCTACCTCTATGTTATTATTTGATTTGTCCTTGTTGTTGGTTGTTTCCTGATTTATTTTGTCCATATATATGATGAAGAGGAGTGGTGAGAGGACACATCCTTGTCTTACTCCTGTTGTAACCTGAAACCATTCTGACAGACCTTCCGATGTTCTGACGGCACTTTGACTGTTTTTATATAGTGCCATTATATTTTCTAGTAGTTGTCCTGCTACCCCGTAGGTTTCTAAAGTTTGCCAAAGTTTGTTCCTGTCCACACGATAAAACGCTTTTTCCTGATCTATAAACACTATATTTAGGTTTCTGTCATATTCTATTGTTTTTTCACATAGTTGTCTCAATATAAATATAGCATCAGTACAGCTTTTGCCTTTTCTGAATCCGAATTGATTATTACTTAATTGTGGTTCTATTATGTATCTTACTCTCCTCTCTAATATTTTAGCAAACATTTTACCAACTTGACTCAATAGGGAGATTCCTCTGTACATTTCACACTCCCTTTTACTTCCCTTATTCTTCCAAAATGGGACAATGATAGCTTTTTGCCAATCGTCTGGGACTTTTCTTTCTTCCCAAGCCATATTGAATATGATAGTAAGCCAATCTATAGCTGTTTCCTTACAGGCTAGTAGCATTTCTGTTGTTATTCCATCTATACCAGCTGCTTTGTTCTTTTTATTCTGTTTCAATGCCCATTCTACTTCTGCTTTAAGTATATTCGGTTCCTGTTCATCATACTGCCTACGTTTAAACTCTGTATTTCCGTTTGTATTTCCCTGGTTTAATAATTCCTTAAAGTATTCTCTCCATCTGATTATTATGTTTTTCCTGCTGCTGATTGGTCTACCGTTCTTGTCGTTTATTATAGTTGTTGGGTTATAATCATTATTTCTTACTCTCATTGCTTTTACACTTTTGAAAAATTCTCTGGGTTCTTCTCTACATGTTTTTGCTAATTCTTCACCAAATGCTTTCCATGAGTCTGCTTTTGTTTGTTCTAGGATCTTTTTGCTATCATTTCTGGCTTGTCTATAGTGATTGTAGTCTTCTGTTGTTTTTGTCTTCTGCCACGTTTTATACTTGTCTTTCTTGTGTTTCACTGCTGATTTTACTACTTCATTCCACCATCTTGTAAGTTTCTTTCTGCTCTTTCCTATATTTTTCAGACCGCATTTCTCTTGTGTTGACTCTATTAGACCTTCTTTAAACTGTTTCCATGCTTCTTCTATGTTTGTAGGTTGTATTGACAACGATCATGACAACATATGTTAATTATATTTGAGACATTTCAATAAAATAAAAAAGAAAAGCTCTCTGCAAGGTATTTTTCCATTACTGGGGTCTGCCGCCGGATTTATAGGACCGCAGAATAAAGGCCGCTTATCCAGTGCAGTCGCTGCGAGGTGTTCTGGGCTGAGTTTAGATTTCACCTTGTATGTGTGGAGTATAAAACATTGATGAGTGTTATCTCCCCTATTGTTTATTACATACATGGACTATATATGCAAGTTAGCCAACCCATCGCAGACAGAGGACATCATCAAGCTTCTATTTGCAGACGATCAGGCACTAATACATGGAACAATAGAACAACCAACATGTATATTTAAATAGACTTAACAGGAGATGCACAAAATACAACATGAAAAAAAAACAGAAATCATGAATATCGCAAAAGAGAATCAGTACACACATAAAAACGATAGACGGCAGACAACTAAAACAAGTGGAGGAATTTAAATACCTAGGAAATGTAATGACAAACGATAATTCACAAACAGCAGGAACAGACTCAAGATGCAATAAAACTTGTTAAATCATTGGACAGCTATCACCCCCAATAATATAACTATGTTTTCCAAAGAATAACAATAAAATATGACATAAATGATTTTGTTTTTTGTTTAATACGATAAAATATGACATAAATACAAAAGTCAGCTAAAAGACAAATTACACATTTTATGTGATGTCATATTTTAAAACATCGCCCTTAAATATCTATTGCTGGGATGAGGAGAATGCTTTGAGTCAATTTCATATTTACAGGTAAATTCAACCAGATACTTTTTAGAATTTGAACTAAAATGCCATTTTCAAGATCAAACAAGCAGCTGTGCTGCTGGTGTGAAAATCCCAACCGTGAAAGGTTTAGTTTCCGTTTATATCCAACAATAAACTGGCTATTTTTACACGACAGTCGAACACCAGAGAGGTTTAGTTGGTAAGTTTGCAACGTCATTAACTGTCTAGTCACGTTGTTTAAACTGGGAGTGTGTCCGTCCACGTAGGCTATTTCATGAGGCACATTACGCGTGATATGATCTCAGGCACTGGTTCTCAACTGGGAGCCGTGTAGCACCCCTGGGAGGCCACAGGATGTCCCGGGGGAGCCACAGGTAAAAATGCGTGGTGGGGGTGCGATACAAAATTAGGGGGAAATTCATAGTGATGAAGATGTTTGTAGAATACAACGTTCGGAATAACTTGTTTCCAGCAGAGCTGAAAGCTGTCAACTGCCCACACATAATGGCTTGAATCAGGTTGGTGAATCAGACTCTACTCTACCTCTCCGTTGTGCCTCCAGAACCAAACAAGACTAGTCAAGCGAGGAGGGATCGAAGTAGGAAGACACCCCTGTACTCAAAAACAACATGCTGATGTCAGATGTGTTAGGTCAAAAGGCGCAAATATTACATTTCTACTGCAAACACACAAAAAGGGAACTCTTAAAAAATATCAGAAAGAAGCAATCAACATTTTTCGGGCACATCATGAGAAGAGGAAAGTTGGAATACTTGGTTACAACTGGTAAAATAAAAGGAAAGAGAGATCGCGGGCGACAAAGAGAGAAAATACTGGATAGCTTGGTGTCATGGCATGGAAAACAGTCAACCACAGAACTGATACGATGCACTGTAGATAGAAGATTGTGGAGGGACATGATCACCTACGCCAACCGGTATGGCACATGATGATGACTGCAAACTGCAACCGGCCTGTTACCGGAACTACTGAGTTTAGTCATCTGTGTATTTCATCCGGATCGTGTTCCGATATTCCGATTGTTTACGATGAATGATGATATCGTATAACGATGGACAGTTTGGCTGCGTTTACTTTTGGTGCTGTTACGCCTTATGTCTTTTGGCGTATGCTGTAGCGGGTATGATGGGGACTGCAACTACCTTTCTTTGTTTGGATCTTTCCATGAGATGAGTTTTAATTCGGATGATTCCACTGGCACGGGCGGTTGAACAATTATGGATTTTAGTTTGTTTGCAGCGATACCGGGGCTTCGGTACCAGGGCTTCGATACCGGGGCTTCGATACCGTGGCTTTGATACCGGGCTTCGATACCAGGGTTTCGATACCGGGGCTTCGATACCGGGCTTCGATACCGGGGCTTTGATACCGGGCTTCGATACCGGGGCTTTGATACCGGGCTTCGATACCGGGGCTTCGATACCGGGGCTTGGATATCGAGGCTTCGATACCGGGCTTCGATAACGGGCTTTAATACCGAGGCTTCGATACTGGGGCTTCGATAATGGGGCTTTGATAACGGAGCTTCGATACTGGGGCTTGGAAACCGGGGCTTCGATACCGGGGCTTTGATACAGGAGCTTCGATACTGTTGCTTGGAAACCGGGGCTTCGATACCGGGGCTTCGATACCGGGGCTTCGATACCGGGGCTTCGATACCGGGGCTTTGATACCGGGGCTTCGATACAGAGGCTTGGAAACCGGGGCTTCGATACCGGGGCTTCGATACCGGGGCTATGATTAACAACTACAACAACACATCGTATATACGCCCACTTAACGTTCTCCTAAGGACGGGTGACGAAGAGGCCAATCAATTCCTTTAGAAGCCATCGGGTGAACGACAGAAAGAAAGGGAAAGAACGTTTCTACCCAGTAAATTGCTGCATAAGCGGCGCTATAGGAAAACTCACATCAGAAAATGTGGAGGCCGTCAAAATGATTCTCCTCGATGAACGGATTGACCTATGATTCTCCTCGATGAACGGATTGACCTATGATTCTCCTCCATGAACGGATTGACCTATGATTCTCCTCCATGAACGGATTACCTATGATTCTCCTCCATGAACGAATTGACCTATGATTCTCCTCCATGAACGGATTGACCTATGATTCTCCTCGATGAACGGATTGACCTATGATTCTCCTCGATGAACGGATTGACCTATGATTCTCCTCCATGAACGGATTGACCTATGATTCTCCTCCATGAACGGATTGACCTATGATTCTCCTCCATGAACGGATTGACCTATGATTCTCCTCGATGAACGGATTGACCTATGATTCTCCTCCATGAACGGATTGACCTATGATTCTCCTCCATGAACGGATTGACCTATGATTCTCCTCCATGAACGGATTGACCTCTGATTCTCCTCCATGAACGGATTGACCTTGATATTCACGGAAACATGTTTCGCTTCCAACTGTACTTTTCTACCAGTCATCTTCCGCTGGACAACCTAGCCGTCTTCTTCTCTCTAGTCACATCCATGATGTATGGACGAACTTCGAAGGAGTGTAAATTAAACTTTAACTTTATCAATCTCAGTTGTCTTTAATTACTCTTATTTGGGCGTGACAATTACGAGCTAATATAACCTATAAGAGGGAGCCGCGATATCTCAGTGGTTAGTGAACTGGACTACAAAGGACAAGAGGTAGAGTTCGATCTAAACCGACGGCTTCGGGGTTCACCCAGCCTTAAATTGGTACCGGATGTTTTCTGGGAAAGTAAAGCGGCACGGGCGTAATACCGACCACATTACCCCAAAAATAATGTGCTGAAGGTCTGTAAAATTTTTGGTCACTAACAACATATTCCCTATACGCCATTTGGCGTGACGGGGGCTCCTTACTTTTTGTATTTTAATAACCTATAAGATATAGTCTGAGGATGTACTGGAGAAGCACAGAGATCAAATATTTAAATAATTAAATACAATACGGGGCCGTGAGTGTGGATGCAGAAAACACTTCGCCATTTTTTTTAGCTGTGTCGTTGTGTTATCTGACTAGGAACTTTGTGTTGAATGTGTATAGTTTATTTGATATACCTGAGGAAGACTTTTGCCGGAACGTTGTAGTTTGTCGTGTCTTGCTGTTAAACTAACGGCTCAATACCATTTTATGTTTATTTTATATGAACGATTACACGGATCGTGCCTCGCCACGAAATGGGCACAGTCCACAACCCAAACCTCACAAGTTTATCAATCAGAGGATTAAAGAACGATGCTTTTATCAGTGCTTTCACAGTCGCTGTTTTTAATTTCTTAGAATCGTAAAATGGAATCTACCGTGACCAACATATAAACGACTACATAAAAACCGTTGATTTGTTGTTGTAGTTATAGTTAGTCCAAGGCCCCGGTATCACTGCAAACGATTTAAAATACATAAATACTCAACCACCCGTGCCAGTGGAATCACCTGAATTAACGTATCATCTCACTGAAGGATCCAAACAAAGAAAGGCAGGTGCAGTACCCATCATAGCAACTACATCACACGCCAAAAAACATAATTTACATCGGCATCGGAAGTGAACGCAGCCGAACTGTAGTTCGTCATACGATATTATCATTCATCGTAAACAATCGGAATATCGAAACACGATACGGATGAAATACACAGCTCATGGTGTGCTGTACTAACAAGAAATAAATTCAGTAGCTCGAGCAGCAGGCCGGACTCTAAACTTGAGGAAACTACAACAAGACACACCTTTCAGACTGAGTCTCAACGGTTCTTGCCGCCTATCTGCCATATTGAGTGGAAATCGTTGATTTGTGAGTTTAAACAAAATGTGTCTTTGTTTCGGAAGTTCTAACGCTGTTTTATTTATGAAAAAAAATCTTTAACATTGGAATCCGCGATAGCTCAGTGGTTAGTGAAATGTATAACAACAAAGCACAAAAGATCGGGTTCGATCCTGATCGACGGCTTCCGGGTGCATCCAGCCGTAAATAGGTGCCGGATTTTTTTCTGGGGAAAGTAAAGCGGCACGGGCGTAATGTCGACCACTTTACCTCACAAATCATGGGCAGAAAGTCCATAAAAATTATGGTCACTAACACCATATTCCCTATACGCCACTTGGCGTGACGGGGCTCTTTACTTGTTCATCATCATCATTGAGTGCCGTCTCCGCAACGAAGGTTGGCTACCATGGAGCGCCATTCTGCTCTATCTCTTGCTTTGATGGTGCAGGTTGTCATCGGTTGATTTGTCCATCTTTTGATGTTACTCGTCCATGTTAATCTTGGTCTGCCTCTGCCTCTTTTACCTTGTATTTTCCCTTCCAGGATTACTTTCAGTAGACTGTTTACTTGTTACAAATCTGTAACATTATTTGGCAGCCATGAACGTATATGCTCAAGGAAACGAGGACAAACATAGAAGGTCTGAATCAGCTGAACATGAAAGAAAAAAAAGAAATAATAAACAAAATTCGAACAAGACAGCTATAACTGTTGGGACATGAAGAGGGACACAACACATTACTGATAATAAATTTAGAAAGGAAAGTACAAGGTAGTATAGGCTGAGGCAGACCAAAACAATAATGGACCGAAAACATCAAAAGATAGACAGGTGAACCTTTGACACTATCAAGGCAAAGGAGAGAGAAATATGGAGGCCAACCTTCGATGTGGAGACGGCACCCAAAGAATGAATACATATTTATATATAACATGAACTATTTGCAAACAACACATTTTAATATTTCCGGTCAATATGGCGGATAGGCGGCAGGAGCCATAATGTTTTAATAGTGGGTTTTTTTTTTCAACAAAAAGACATGGAAGGTAAAGAGAAAAATGGGGGGGGGGGGCGTAAAGAAATGACACAAATAATGTTAAAGCTTTACGTAATAAGTCTGCCTTTCAGCTCCCTTTAGAGCATAGGTCTACAACAAACACTTTCAGCTCCCTGTGGAGCATAGGTTTACAACAAACACATTCCAAGTCGTTCTGTTTCTTGTCATTCTTTTATGATCATTCCATGTCTTCCCCATCATCTTCATCTCTGTTTCTGTCTATCTTCTCCAAGAATTTCTTGGTCTTCCTCTTTGTCTTTTCCCCTGGGGATTCCAAAAAAAGGAACTGTTGTGTAATATTTTTAGTTGGCTTCCGCAGTGTGTGTCCTATCCAGCGCCATCGTCTTCGCTGTATCTCTTTATCCACTGGTATTTGACTGGTACATTTCCATAATTCTATGTTAGTGATTTTGTCCTGCCATTTCCATCATTTTTGTTCTGCGTAAGCATCCATTAATGAAAGTTTGTATCTTCATGATTGTCAATTTTGTTGTTCTCCATGTTTCACAGCTATATAATACGTAATAAATGGACCACACAAATTAGAACAACATTCCAACCCATAGACCTTCAGCGGGAGTAAACATACAACACACGCACAACACACACACACAACACACAACACACACACACAACACACAACACACACACACAACACACACACACACACTCACACACACAACACACACACATACGTATTTAAAACAACAAAAGAAATAATAATTTCGAACTAGAATGAGAAATCAAAATCAAAATAAGTAAAGGGGGATTCCCCTGTAAACCTGGCTGTGGGCTGAAGGAAAATGAACGGCACAGTACACGCACGGGGTACGTATGTGCGCACCAAAGTGATAATGTGTAGGGGTGGGGGGCAGTAGTGGGGTGTGGTATACACTCCAAGGTATGGTGATAGTTTTACAAAAAAGGAACACAACAAAATACTGACGTTTCGGCCTGCGACCTTCTTCAGAATACGGGGACAGCAACAACAAACGGTGAGGCACAATTATCTATAGCTACATGTCGGATGATAAAGTTAGGGAGAGATGGACGGAGAGATGAGGGATAGGATGGTGAGATGAAGAAGAGATGTGCTACATGTGGGAAGATAGGTGAAGTGTAGAGATATATACAATCGTATGTAGAGAGAAATGATGAGGAGCTGAAGACTAAAGAGTGAAAAATATATATTATGTATCTATAAAAGTATATTATGTATCTATAAAAGTATATTATGTATCTATAAAAGTACATTATGTATCTATAAAAGTATATTAAAAATGACTTAGCTGGAGGGACTGTGCTGTCCTGCTGCTACTTTATGTTTGCTTAAATTTAGCTTTACCGCAGCATTGCAATTATTTGCCTGTTCCCTGGTTATGTGTACACACAGCACGAATAGCCAGACGTTCCCACATACAGGTCCGTGTGCGTACACAAAGCGCAGAGAACAGACCAGAAGAATACAGTGTACCCGAGTGGAGGAAAGATTGAGATGTCTCAGAGTGGGGTAAGAGGGGACAGCCGAAGTATTGCAGTGTGGTCTAGTAGAGGAGAGGAAAGATTGAGATGTCGCAGAGTGGGGTAAGAGGGGACAGCCGAGGTATTGCAGTGTGGTCTAGTAGAGGAGAGGAAAGATTGAGATGTCGCAGAGTGGGGTAAAAGGGACAGCCGAGGTATTGCAGTGTGGTCTAGTAGAGGAGAGGAAAGATTGAGATGTCGCAGAGTGGGGTAAAAGGGGACAGCCGAGGTATTGCAGTGTGGTCTAGTAGAGGAGAGGAAAGATTGAGATGTCGCAGAGCGGGGTAAGAGGGGACAGCCGAGGTATTGCAGTGTGGTCTAGTAGAGGAGAGGAAAGATTGAGATGTCGCAGAGTGGGGTAAAAGGGGACAGCCGAGGTATTGCAGTGTGGTCTAGTAGAGGAGAGGAAAGATTGAGATGTCGTAGAGTGGGGTAAGAGGGGACAGCCGAAGTATTGCAGTGTGGTCTAGTAGAGGAGAGGAAAGATTGAGATGTCGCAGAGTGGGGTAAGAGATATAGGGGACAGGTGAAGTATTGCAGTGTGGTCTAGTAGAGGAGAGATGTAAATAGCATAGCAGGTGTATATATTTTTTTTCTTCGTTTTTTTTTTCCAGCCTTTTATTTTTTACCTCTGACGAGAGTCCCTAGAAACTAGGAACTGAATTTTGCGTGTTAATCCATTTTCCCCTGGCAGCCGTGTCCACAGGGGTCCGTCGCCGCACAGGCAGATAACTCCGACTTCGGAGGTACTCATATTTTTCCCGTCGATGAGTAATTGACGTTTCAAGCCGGGCCTCGCTGCTGAGACCAGGGGTGGTTGCCGCAGAGAGAAATCATAAATAAAAATCCCAACCGTTGTAGCTGGGATTTGAACCCACAACATCTCTGTCTCGAGGCCGGCGTCTTGTCTCGAGGCCAACCAGTCCCCCGCATGTATATATAATAATGTGCTCAAACATGAACCACAGAGAATATGTAATAGGGAAGGGGCAGCCACAGGGAAATTATGTGTATGGAAAAAGGGGGAGTATGGCGTCGGTTGGGGAAAAATAGCATACACAAGAAGTAAACAAGGTCGGAAAGGGTCCATGATAGATAATGGATTGAGAACCGCTGAATACTAAAGTCCATGAGATTTGGCTACAAGTTTGTATGTCTATCCAACCCATGTTATCGGCTGGTCAATCAGAAATTTGTATTCAAATAAACATAAAATATGGATCTTAAACTCAGTTCGTTGACGAATCTTTGGTCCACCTGCAGAAAGCAATACGGTAATTACCTGTGTGCAAGTTACAATTTTGTTTCTGCAGACGCCAGTTGTCTTCGCGTTAAATACTTCAAGATTGGGCTTTTATTTGTTAATGGGAAGCTGAAAGAAGATCAAGGGAAGAAGCGTCAAGAGTTAGGTGAGTTACTTTCATGTTGATGTTGCGCTTTGTTATTTTCTTTGTAAGTCTAACAGCGTCAAAGGAGTAGGGTTCGATCCCAATCGACGGCTTCCGGGTTCATCCAGCCTTAAATGGGTACCGGATTTTTTTTTCTGGGAAAGTAAAGCGGCACGGGCGTAATACCGACCACATTACCCCAAAAATTATGTGCCGAAGGTCTGTCAAATTGATGGTCACTAACACCATATTCCGTATACGCCACTTGGCGTGACGGCGGCTCTTTACTACTTTACTATGTCTAACAGCGTCGAAATATGTTACAGCAAGGTTTTGGTTATATCTTGCTTAGATCGCTTCACAAAGGACAAAAGTTCGCAAAAGGATACAAGTAACCGGAGCTCATGATGATCTTGATACAAGTAACCGGAGCTCATGATGATCTTGATACAAGTAACCGGAGCTCATGATGATCTTGATACAAGTAACCGGAGCTCATGATGATCTTGATACAAGTAACCGGAGCTCATGATGATCTTGATACAAGTAACCGGAGCTCATGATGATCTTGATACAAGTAACCGGAGCTCATGATGATCTTGATACAAGTAACCGGAGCTCATGATGATCTTGATACAAGTAACCGGAGCTCATGATGATCTTGATACAAGTAACCGGAGCTCATGATGATCTTGATACAAGTAACCGGAGCTCATGATGATCTTGATACAAGTAACCGGAGCTCATGATGATCTTGATACAAGTAACCGGAGCTCATGATGATCTTGATACAAGTAACCGGAGCTCATGATGATCTTGATACAAGTAACCGGAGCTCATGATGATCTTGATACAAGTAACCGGAGCTCATGATGATCTTGATACAAGTAACCGGAGCTCATGATGATCTTGATACAAGTAACCGGAGCTCATGATGATCTTGATACAAGTAACCGGAGCTCATGATGATCTTGATACAAGTAACCGGAGCTCATGATGATCTTGATACAAGTAACCGGAGCTCATGATGATCTTGATACAAGTAACCGGAGCTCATGATGATCTTGATACAAGTAAACGGAGCTCATGATGATCTTGATACAAGTAAATGGAGCTCATGATGATCTTGATACAAGTAACCGGAGCTCATGATGATCTTGATACAAGTAACCGGAGCTCATGATGATCTTTAGAATGTTGTGAAGAAACGCAAAATGAAATGGTTTGGTCATGGGTCTCGATCGTCTGGTCTGGCAAAGATCAGTCTGCAGGAAACTGTGAAAGACAGGAGAAGGAGAAGTGGGCAGAGAAAAGGATGGGAAGATAACATCAAAGACTGAACCAGTCTCGACTTCACCATCAAAAAAGAATAATTGAAGATAGTGAGAAATTGAAAAAGTTGATAAAGTCTGTCAGTGGTAGCGCAATGACTCTCGGGGTTATGGCATGACGATGAGGATGATAAAGAAGAATAAAAAGTAAAGAAGAAGAAAAAAAGAGGAATAAGAAAAATATAAAGAATAAAGACAGTTTTATTGATAGAAGTATGCTGTTTCTCAAATGTAATTTTTAAAATCAATTTAAACTAGTGAAACTAAAATGAATGAAAAGTCTATTTCCTGTCACAAGACGGGATATATGGTGTTAGTGTTTATATGGTGTTAGTGCTTATATGGTGTTAGTGTTTATATGGTGTTAGTGCTTATATGGTGTTAGTGATTATATGGTGTTAGTGCTTATATGGTGTTAGTGTTTATATGGTATTAGTGCTTATATGGTGTTAGTGATTATATGGTGTTAGTGCTTATATGGTGTTAGTGTTTATATGGTGTTAGTGCTTATATGGTGTTAGTGTTTATATGGTGTTAGTGCTTATATGGTGTTAGTGTTTATATGGTGTTAGTGTTTATATGGTGTTAGTGTTTATATGGTGTTAGTGTTTATATTGGTTACAAACGAGTGGCACACTTTTATGGGCGATGAGGACAGTTCTTATTTTTCTTCTACAGTGTTCAGCCGATAAGTGAGCGCGGATGCATTCTCTCACAAGTTTACGGCAAAGTCGTGGTATATGTCCCTTTCAGCCCGATGTATCCGTCTTTGGTATGAATAGATTTACTTAACACTTGTGCCC